>JBBBDQ010000807.1:547500-647500 GCA_037127315.1 Ascarosepion bandense | reverse complement strand
TACCGCTAATCATGTCTCGAGATATGTCGTTTATTTCTTATTATTACTGTTTTCATAGAATCTATCTCCAGACTATTTGGTTCAAGGATTGAACTCACATTTGCCACAATGATCGGTTGACTCGTTTTAGTGGCACAATGTAGCATAAAAAAAACATTAATGGATAAGCTGACCGGTTATTTTGCTGCATGACAAAGCTACTCCAGTAACTGTACAAGTGTCGCTGAAAATAATCATGAAACTTGAATGAGAATTACTTCTACATGTATCACATTCTCCATATCTCTCATCTTTAGACTAAGACTTGTTTGACTCTTGACCGCTTCTTCAAATATGCGTCGTTTCCTTTCAGCTCCTAGCATTTTTTCTCACTTTGTTAAGGCCCACGTTCCACCAACCATACACACAAGTTCGTCAGGTAAATGGTTCGCTGCCTTTCTCTATCTTTTTCTCTCAATACACAGCGTGTCGGTTATGTTTTCCAAGTTGTTCTTCCACATTATGTGTCCAAGGAATTTCTGCTGACTCTTTCTGAATTTGAATGTATAGGTTCTTTCTACTGTCATTTTCTTTAAGACTTTTTTGTTGCTTACTTCATCCCCCCCCCCCCCATTGAATTTCCAGTGTTCTTCTGTAAAATCACATTTCTGCTACTGCAATTTTTTTTCCTTATTCATAAAGAGACTGTTCTTCATTCACTGCCATAAAAGACGATGGATATTACATAGTAATCTAGGAATCGTTTGTTTGTTTTTAACATAATTTATCCGTTTCTCGGTACCCTGCTTTGCTTTTGGAATGTTTCTTGCGCCAATCCAATGCGTGTTTGGATTTTGATGATAGAATAACTACTACAATACCTATCACTGGGATTAATGTAATAGGACACCATCTGCATTCAGAACTGGTAATTATCGAGAAAATCAAAGGATAGCTATGCATGAGCAGTCAAGAACAAGGTCGAAAGTAAAGGAATTGGATCCAAGAATTCTGGAAGATCTAGAACTAAATTTTGAATGAAGGAAAAATATCAGTGCCCACGATTTTAAATGACCATGAGGTCACCTCGTTAGTTTAGACGAAGCTCTTCGCTACCATATTTGCCTCTAACTCAGCATCAGATGACAAAGACCATCCCCTTCCCGACTCACTGAGCACAATCTGAATAATATTTTTATTAAAACCTGGGAAGTCTCAAAACTTAGAAGTTTTGACTCTAAGAAGGCTGCTGGCCCATAACATAGCCTTATGGTTGTCCTTAAGAATATTACTCATGAGTTATTCCCGATCTTAGCGAAATGATTTAACCGCTGATTGAAGGAGAAATCATTCCCAATTCGAATGCTAAGAAGTGCAGCGTGCCTTTTAAAAAGGCATACTTCAATGCTTGGCATTCGGAGTCATTTGTATCATGCTTCTCTTTCTCACCGACCCTATTATACAGTGCATCCGACACAGTCAAAAGCAAACAACGCGCATGCGCGAAACCGGGGAGCCGAGTTCGAATTCCAGTTGAATCCATTGTACTTGTACGCAAATACCCTTGGGAAAGGTATTAATCCGTCTCTTCCTTCCAGTTATGGATTAAATAGCAGGACAGATCGGGTTCTATAGCCTTGGTCGGCAACCAGTCTACCACAGAAAGCAATGGCAATCTTCTGCGGGATAATCTTCTGCCCAGTCAGTCATGTCTCTTTCGAGACATGATCGCCTAAGCGTGTATCACGTACGGCACTTAACTGACTGACTGTGTATTGACTCACACACCAAATTAACTAGATCTTTAGAGAAAAATGTTCTGATCAAATTAAATGTATCAACATTAGCTGTTTTCGTAAAAAAATAATTCTGGACAAATTTTTAAATTGCTGGATTTAAAGTATACAATTTTTAAACCACTTTAGTCACTTATGCAACGCTTACATTCTTAACTTTATTTTTATTGATTTAAACTTGAACAAATCCACCGTAATTTGAACAAATCTACATTGGGTGCTCCATATTTGTGTCCAGCTACAAAAGAAAACTAAATAATTATCACTACCTAATATTTCATAAGATTTTCTGCTTTTGATTTTACATTGATTTTTAGGTAGCAGGACTAAGATATTTTTTGTAAGAAGGGCAACTTAAAAATACACACAGTCCCTATCTCCTCATCTTTCTCTCTCTCTCTCTCTCTCGCACGCGCGCTTTCTCTATCAGACGCACAAATTCGTGGCTTTATACCAAACCAAAATAGTAAATAATTATCATTATCTAGCGCAGTGATTCTCAAGCGCAGTGCCGCGGCATACTAGTGAGCCGCGCGATTTTCTTGAGTGTGCCGAGAAATATTCTCACGGTATCATATAATAATTCTGCTTGTTCCTTAGTTAGTTAGTTAGTTAGTTCCTCCGCCCGTTACACTTTCTCTCTACACGAGCTTTTCCTTCCCCTTTATATTTTTTATTCTATAAACTCTTCTTTCCTCAGCCTTTCTCTCACCTTTGAAAGAAGGGGAAGGGAAGTAAAGAGTACAAGTAGGAGAGTTCTATAGCATTACCAGTAGCAGCTTAGGCTGGTGGTTGTAGCAGTAATTGTGTGTGTGTGTGTGTGTGTGTGTGTGTGCGCGCGCGCGCTCGCTGTACAATATAGTAAAAATAGGCAGGTTTGTTGTATCCCGCGACCTAATAACGAAATTTCTTGCCTCTACACCCTTGGCCATTATTCAGTTGGTCTTTTCTGTTTACAATGAACACAGGAATCATGATTTTTCAAAACTAAAAAATAATTTTCTCTTTCAAAATCTCCCAAAATAGCGCACAGTATTTTGGTTATGGTCTGCGCAAACGCCACTTAAGATCACAGTAAAGTAGCTTCTATGGACATTACTTTTATAAATATTTTAATAAAATTAAACTCTGTGTTATCGTTAATTTATTATTCAATAGCTTTATGTTTCAAGACGTTACTATCATTTGTAGTATGACAAAGTAAAATTTTTCCAGGAAATCATAATTATCCTTCCGTGGAAATTCCACGGGTTCCGCTACTACGTATATACGTGCGTGTTAAAGGAGTACAGTGTTAGTATCTTAATAAATAAATGAATAAATAAATATATATTAAACTTTTTAATTTGAATAGAAACATAGAAATGAAGTAAATTCATATTTTTGTATATGTTATTTTAAATTTATAGTTTTATTTCAGGACATCGAACTGTCAGTCAGTTAAGTGCCATACGTGATACACGCATGGGAGATCACATCTCTTGAAACATGACTGACTTGGCAGAAGATTATTCCGCAGTTGGTAGCGATTGCTTTCTGATTAGAATGGTTGCCAGCCAAAGGTATAGAACCTAAACTGTCTTATTATTTAACCCATAACTGGAGGGAAGAGACGCATTAATACCTTTCCCAAGAGTATTTATGCGCAAGTAAATGCAAGGAATTCAACTGGAATTCGAACTCGACTTCCAGATTTCTCGTTCCGAGTAGATATCCACTGCACCACAACGCACATCCAGCCATCTAAATGCATACATTATAACAATTTTACTAATTTATCTTTTGCTTCTAGGTGTACCGTTGTTTAAAGAGGTTGAGAAACACTAAGATATACTAAATTTTATATATATATATATATATATATATATATATTGAATATAAAACTGTTGAATATAAAAATTATATATATATATATATAATTTTTATATTCAACAGTTCGCGTTAAACAAATCTTTCAAAACTTTAGCAAATGACCAATCATCACAAGCATTTTTAGAATTCTTGATCAAAAAAAGAACTTTTCAGCGTTCCCTTTTATACACTTTTATAAAAATGGTTATATGCATTTACAGACACACTCAATATAATATAATATAATATAATATAATACATATTTGACTTGGAATTATGTCGAAAGATAAAGTGTTCAAGTTTGTTGGAATGTGAAATGGGCGTAGTACGTTACCGATGAGAAAACTTCATGGATCTTCTGGGAAAGGAAGTAATGAAGGAGTCACATGATACAAGAACGTTGACATTCGATTTGAGCCTCCAGAGATCAACAATGGTGGGAAAAGCGATTACGGAAAACTAATTCCACAAAATCTCAAATAAATTATATAAAATATGCTTTTCATGAACGATTTTATTTCTGTTTAAGCATTTCACAAGAACTGCTTCTAGCTATTATTAAAATTATACCAATAAAAGGAAAATGGTGAAAATAAAACTTACTAGAGTATTTTAAAATTACCCTGTTTTTATGGAAAATAGTTTAGGTTGTCAAAATGGGAAAGTAATTTGTTATGCAATAAGGCGTCTTTTATGCTGATTTAGACGAATATGTTGATTAAGAAATAAAAATATGAAGTGTCATTTTGCTGTATTAGAGGAATACGTGGATTATGCAACAGAATATGAAAGCGTCTTTTAGACACTATGGGAGTATTATTTCGATGATGCAATAAAAATATGAAAGTGCCTTTTATGTTGTATTAGAGGAATATGTAGATTATGCAACAGAATATGAAGGCGTCTTTTAGACACTATGGGAGTATTCTGTCGATTATGCAATAAAAATATGAAAGTGCCTTTTATATTGTATTAGAGGAATATGTAGATTATGCAACAGGATGTGAAGGCGTATCTAAATTATGCAATAAAAATTAGAAGGGGTCTTTTATGCTGCATTAAAGGAATATGCCAATTATGCAACAAAATATGTTGTTTCTATGACGTTTTAAAGGAATATTGTGATCATGGAATAAAAATATGAAGGAGTCCTTTATGCACTCTATAAGAGGAACCCGTTGTTTATACAATTTAAAATGGGACATTTTATGCACTTTACTGGCGAGACGGACAAACATATTCTCGCTGCTGATTTGAGAAGGACCTCCACTCTGTGGTAGACTGGGTTAAGAAATGGCTTCTAAATTTCAAAGCTTTTAAAACGAGACTGATATCGGTCAACCATCACAGGCAGACTCTCCTGCCCCCATAAGCATGGAACAAGCGAGTCTCCTTGAAAGCAATATACTGCTCCTCCTCAGTCTCACACTATCGTCCGACCTCAAGTGGAACCATTACTTTGAATCAATAGCTAAATCCACTGCTAGGAAGGTTGGGTCACTATATTGGGCCAGGAAGTTTTTTTCTGTCTGAATCCATCTTGAATATATACAAAGCAACCATCCGACCGTTTTTAGAATACTGTTGTCATAACTGGTCATGTGCCCCTGCTGTTCTTTCAGGGTTCTCGAGAGGAATTTGTAATGTGATCTCTCTTGACCTGGCAGCTTGACTTCATCCACTTTCTCATCGGCGAGATGTAGCTTCCCTCTGCCTCTTCTAGAAATATTTTCATAACTTCTGCTCCGACGAACTTAGGTGATTGGTGAACCAATTCACAAGAATTTACTCGAGCAGCCAGACTGGCAACAAGTTCCCACCATTTTACAGTTGCATCTACCAAATGCAACTGCCACTTCTGCTTCCACCAGCTTCTTTACTCTCACTTCCCGCCTGTGAAAATCTCTTCCGTATACTTGCTTTCCTAACGGAATTTAAATGTAATGTAAATTACTATCTCTTATCCACTTGAATCCAGTCATTTCTACATCACCCCATGTATCTTTCTTTTCTCTCTATCTTCGCAACTGTCATCACACCTGTATTCCCATCCTTCTCTTGCCCTTTCTCTGACACCCACTGTAACTCGTTCGTCTTTCTCTTCACTCTCCTCCCGCCTAAACTTTTACTTTCTTATGTACCGCCTTCCTGGGGTGAAACGAATAATAATAATAATAATAATAATAATAATAATAAAAACAATAGACCACCTAATCTCAGGCTGTTCTGTGCTTGCCCCAAACGAATATAAAAATCGCCACGATAGAATTGGGCAATATTTACATTGGGCAATGCGCAAACATTATGGAAAAGTGTAAACAAACACTGGTATGAACATCATCCAGCACCGGTTACAGAAATAGAAGATGTAACCATTCTATGGGATTACACCATCTACACAGACAGAAAAATTGAAGCAAACATGCCAGACATTATTGTTAAAAACCAGAAGAAGAAAACTTGTCTATTAATTGATATGGCTTGTCCAGCGGATTGTAACATAGCAATCAAGGAATTTGAAAAACTGTCAAAATATAAAGACCTGGAAATTGAAATAGGAAAAATGTGGAAATTGAAAACAAGAGTTGTGCCAGTGATAGTAGGTGCACTTGGAATGATAAAAAATGGAACAAAACAACACATTGAAAGAATCCCTGGAAACCCCAGCTGAAGAGATATACAAAAAATTGTCTTATTAAGTACAGCCCACAAACTAAGGAAAACTTTATCTATGTAATGCTGGGGATGATAGGGAAGATAGAAAAACATGAAATGAAGCCATAACAACACGCCACTACCTGCCTTAGGTCTCCCCGCAGACTTGGTTGGTACTGCGACCATAGCAGAAATCGAAATATGATGAAAAATGACATAATAATAATAATAATAATAATAATATATGGCGCATCTTAGACCTCTCGACCACAAATGACGATCAGTCTAAACGACGTCAAATTAAGCCTATAACACAATTTTCAAATTCATCGCAATAACCATCTCTGCTCTGAAATGTATCGTAATGTCAACAAATGTAAACATGTTACGCAAATTAACGAAGATTAACGAAACTTAGTTTTAAACAACAGACAGTTTGACATTATTTGTTTGAACATTATTTTTGATCGATACTCACATTTAAGTAGATATTCTATTTATAATCAAACAGTATATATATTTATTTATACCGGCCTGATTATTTACGATAAATGTTTGTTACAAAAATGTGTGTCATTCGGCAGGATTCGAACCTGCGCCCCCTATCCACATAGGGGAAACCATCATGTGATCTCGAGACCTCAAATTAAGCCTATAACACAATTTAATATATATATATATATATATATATATATATATATATATTAAGATAAAATAATTTATTCAAATTTGAAAATCTTATATATAAGAATCGCCGAACTCTAATACAATATTACATTAAACTATTAAGAAATATATATTTCAAGTATATTAATTTAAACTTTTAGTAAAGAAAGGCCGCGATTAGGAGACAAAAGGACATTATAGCTATTTAATAGGTTAGTTTCTGAACTGTGAACAATAAAAGATACTTTCTCATTTGTTATTTTAGCATTGAATTACTATTTCTCTTTGGCTCGGCTCCCTTCATTTCGACTTTTGCTTAATGTTATTGTGTATTGATTTTCGCATGTTTTGTTTCTTTTGTTTATTTTGGGGTACGATAAATGTGGAAACGCCCATTCGCTGTTGAAAGATTTCATTCTGAATGCATTTTTCAATCAAGACTTTAGTTTGTATAATTAAGTCAAACGGGTCGAAAAAACACACATACACATTCATAAAATATATATATATATATATATATATATATATATATATATTCAACTGTGATTAACAAAAAACTTTAATATCTACTAAGGAAATGTGTATGTGTGTATAGCTATAAGTAAAACAGATACACACACATGTAAATAGATAATGGTGCGTATAAATGTATGTGTATACTTTTGTCTTAAAGATTCCCTAAGACTATAGCTGTTATATATTATATATGTACGCAAATATATATTCTCATCGGATTGTGATCCCCTGTGGAATTAACCTTAAAAATTACCAAATATATTACTTTATATATATATATATATATATATATATATATATATATATATATATATCGAGTGATAAAGAAAGAAAGAGAGATCGCGTTTGTATATATCGTATATGTATAAATATATATACACAGATGTGTGTATGTGTATATAGATAGACAGGTATGACATATGAAAATAGATAGGTAGATCGGTAGGAACAAATTAGCATATATATAAGGGATGTGTGTGTGTGTGTCTGTGTTTGTGTCTGTGTGTGCGTGTGTGTTTTTTTGTGTGTGTGTATCTGTGTTTGTGTTACGACACGGAAATTCTATAATTCGAAACAGAATCTCGTCATCAGGCAATGATGGATCTTGGTTGTGAAAATGATTTACAGAAATGTCAATCATTTTCAAGACCAACAGGCATCATTGATTGATGACGAGATTCTATCTGGAAACATAGAAATTTCCGTGTCGCAATGTCCTTTTCATTCATAATTATATGATTATATTATGCTCTACAATATTTATTGTATTGAGCACTGTTTATAAAAAATTCAATGTCAGCGAACACAAAATTGTAAAACCTTGTGTCCTCTTTACCTAGATTTATATAGATAGATAGATAATTCTTGCTATATACATACATATATATATATATATATATATATATATATATATATAGGGTACATATAGATGGAATAATATTCCTTATTCAATGAAACACTATTCTTAAAAAAGTGCTCAATAGAAAGTAGAGCTAATAATATTTATTCAGAAATTATAACAAGGATATGTTATAATATCACTAGAAAAGTAGCCATTTTGTTTCGACACTTCTTGTGTCTTGTCAAGTGATATGGTTTATTTCAAACTGAATGGTTTTAAAAGGTTAAAAACAAGCAAAACTCCTTTAATCAGGGACGCATTTTTGTATGTACAATGTGGACCAGTCAGAGTAAAGCAACTTTTAATTTGGAGAATATGTGAGCAGACTTAAAAATAATTTTGTGAGGCATTAGTATTAATATTTGCTTAAATTGAGATCAGATTTTAGATTTAGAATGTTGTTCATATATTAAACGAGGAAGAGAAATAACGCTAACATAAATAAACCTACAAGCATCCACACATGGTAAAATAGACGAGAATATTCACAAACACTGCCAAACAGGCACATATACAGGTTAATATACCCACGCATATATACATGCACAAATTACACAATTACACAAATTTTTCTTTTATCGACTTGTCAATTTGTCTGTTAAATTTTAAAGCTCTATTCATACACAGATTGAATTGGATACAGTCAGGACGAATTCGTAATGTGACCAGCCTTGAATGAATGAGGTTGGGACAGACACAATCATATTTCAATGCATGAACATACAAACAGAATTAGATATATACTTACGCAAATACACAAGCTAAGAACAAAAATGTACACGACTAAAAACTCCACAGATCGTAAAAAATATATAACCACATAGATGGAAATACACGAAACCTCTGGCATCAAACGTGGTAGATACACAATACATAAAATAAATGCGTATGCATGTACAAAACGTCGCACATATACATATATATGATAAGCCCCATATTGTTCATGTGAAGTTATGCCTGTGTGAACCCCAGTTGTCGAGCTCGCTTGTGTGTGTGTCTCTGCGCACGTCAATGCTTGTACAAGAGTTAATCTATGTCTGCGTTTGTATAAAAGGCGTCCCGACGATAAATATTCCTCCCAATGTTCATCCCACTTCCACAAAAATTCATCAATATACGCATCTCTACATATATCCAATATTTTAAATAGAAAATTAAAACAGATTGTCTGACGATCGCAAAAGCGTGAAACCCAGGACAGCAAACTTACAACTATCTATCTATCTATCTATCTATCTATCTATCTATCTATCTATACACATGCATACGCATATACATATTTACATATACACATACGTATATATATATATATATATATATATATATATATATACACACACACATATACAAATAAAGATACATGCACACACATATACATATACACATACATACAAATACATACGTATATATATACACATACACACATACATATACACATATACGCAAACATATATATATAGAAATATAGACATGCATACATGGACATCTGAACATACATGCATACAAATATTAATATATATACATACACACATACATACATACATACATACATACATATATATACACACATATATATATATATATACACGTATACTCATACAAAATCATACAGACATACATGTAAGACATGCACACACATACAAGTAAATGCATACAAATACATACATATCAGCAAGTAAAGCAAATATCACTATGTCTACTGGTACAAAAGAACAGATGTACACTTATATATATATATATATATATATATATATATATGTGTATATATATATATATATATATATATATTTAGACATTAATTTGCCTATATTTGATGGGTACCTTCATCCGACTCGGACGCTCCAACAAATTCCTCCCTAGGTACACAATCCAGCACTTATCAACACAATAACACTTGGCAAGCACCCAACCCAATACCGACCGCCAACCTAAACACCCATGAGGTATCTAATCCAACGTCGATTATCGGGCCAATACTCGACAGAGCCCAGACCAGTACAAACCATCCGGCCAAAGCTCAACACGTTTCCCGATAGCACCGATTGTCAAACGAACACCTAATAACCATGATTCTCAATGCCCAAGTCCTACACAGTTTCTTAACTATTTATAATTCCCCGAACCCATGAAAACCGATATCGGGTACAACACCACACAATTATACAACCCGTCGACCAATATCGGGTCGAACGTGCTGGCAAAAAACAGTATGATAACACATGGCGAACAACGTACCCAGTAAAGATAAACCAGAACGTCCAACCCGAACAAAAACATCCATCAAAGAAACAGTTAAAGATAATTTCCTTAATTATTCAATATTACAACTCGGATTTTAATTTAAATGCTGAACTATGCTTACAACGAGCAGTGAGCTCATTCCTTTGGTTTAACAGTTTAATGTTGTCCCTAAATTTGATAATTTCTAATTTTTCGCTGAGACAGAGATAGCACGGTGCACGAAGGGAGTTACAAGTTCGGGCCTGTGTAAGGCTTTTCCATTTAACAGTGTGTGTTTTGTCTTTTTCCTTTAAAGACCAATAGTATTTGGATAATGAAGAGCTGTATTTATAAGAACTATTATTGAAAAGCAATGTGTGCTGATACCAGCGAGTTTTAAACGGGTTTTTAATAGAACCGATGTAAACCTTTATATTATTAGGAGTTTGAATTGTGGAAACGGTACAAAGATAAACTATGGAGCTAGCTACATAGTTATTATGCAAAGGGAAATCTTTAGGATTTCTATAATTGCAATCGCTGGTATTAGTTTCTTTGTCCTTTGTGCGATCTGTTTCAGCATTGTAATTTACTGTGTTTTTTGTATCATAATACTTTTTGAGAACTTTGTTGTTATATTTTTAAAAAATTTTTCTAAATTATCCGTGCGACTGTAGCTTAACTTGAGTGTATTATTATTGAATATTTTGCTAAGAGGATTAGTTTTGGAAAAGTGTTTGCTGATTAAGTTTTAAAATTTATGTCCCAAATTATTTTAACCATCATATTGTAGGGAGGGGTAACGAGATGATATATATATATATATATTTGGAGTGATAGAGAAAGAAGGGGAGAGAAACTGCGTATGCTCTCATTACAATTGAGCTCTCTAGAGAAGAAAATTTAAAAAAATAGTTTCCACTTCTGCGATATATCCATTATCCGTTAGGAATTAAGTGAGTTCTTTCGGTAACTGGCGTGTGTATACAACACAATAAAATTTACTTTTGGCTTGGGCTGGTAGCGACTCCGACTGACACCAAATCGGTCGAGTTTCGATCCTGGCTAGAAGCAAGTGGATGTGTCTAGCTACACTGATGAGCTGTGATACAGCAAAACAGGCTTGTATGTGGATGACTAATATATATATATATATATATATATATATATATATAGGTAAGGCGGCAATTAAGTATATACATGTGTGTATACTTGTATACGCACATCAAGATATAAATATTAATTAGATGTTAATGAAAATGTTCTATGTTGTACAATAGAAAAAATTATATATTCAGACCGACCTGGCCTTTCATCAGAAACAAATGATTTTAAAATTTAAACTAGAAGCGCCCGTCGTTAGAGCGTTCGTCGAGAGATGTTTACATCACGTGACGTAGAAAGCGATAGAGTTTTTTTAATATTTGTAAACGTAAACTTATCTCTAATCATACTTTTAAATTTTGTTTTAAGAAAAAATTTTATGTGTATATAAAAATTGTTTAACTATTGAAATATTTATAAAGATTCAAAACACCTAAGTCCCTATTTAACTCTAGCCTATATATATTTAATTTTAAAATCCAGTATTTTTCTTTCTTTCTGCGTGAGTATGTAGAAATAAAATCGGAATCTATCAGTAAACATTTGCAGTTTTCTAATGTGTGTCCTGATTGATTGAAGTGTTGGGCTATGGGTGAACATAGCTATTTAATTATTCAGTTTTTGGTATAAACAAATTAGACCAGTACACAGTTGTATTAAAATATGTTCAATATAATTATAATGTATAACTTTTGAATATTTTTCTTATGTAAACGTGTTATATTACGCAACCTAGTTTTCTACCTTTCGGTATCCTCAGGTGATCTGCATTAACTGATTTTAGTTTTTTTTTTAAAAAAAAAAACGCTCTTGTAACGGTGATCTTTTGTGAATTCGCAATTTTTAACGTCAGAAGTTACTTCATGATCTTGGAACATTTTCATCCATGATTGTATGATCCCAATAGGTATTTGTTGGTATAGTTAGACTTGGTAATAAGTTCTGTTTTTTCATTTAGTATTCAGATTTCAGATCCCTGTTACGTGAGCGTTTTTTAACAAAAACGGTAGTATCAGTTATTGTAAATTCCCTACACAGTCATATAAACACATTGACATGCATATATATATATATATATATATATATATATATATATATATCTTATAGTTTAGAACATGTACAAATTACAATTTACTACAAAAGTGCACATTTTGTTTCGATATCGAAAGAACAATGTTTCATCAGGTAGTTAATAATAATGGTATGGATGGAAACAAAAAGGATTTTAATACTGAGCATCAGGAAGAGACAATTAAAATTCCTGCGACATGCAATGAGGAAGGAGGGCTTGGAGAACCTGATACTAACAAGCTAGATAGAGGGAAAAAGAGACAGGGGAAAGCAGTGGGTAACATATTTGAAGGACCTGAGCAGGTGGATGAAACAAGAGTTGCATGATGTAACAGGATAAAGCGTGCTAAGAGAGAGGTGGATAGCCATGATCGCCTACGTTCTGAAAGGACATCGCATGTAAAAGAAGAAGAATAAACGTTATTTTTGAAAAAGAAAGTTAAAAAATCTCACTTCCCCTTTATTTTTTGAAAACTTTTCGTACAAAGTAAAGAGGATAGAAAAGATAGGAAAACAAAAAAGGGAAAATAAAAAAGTGGAAAACAAAAAAAAAAGGGAAAAGAACAAGAAACAAGAGATACAGAGGAAATAAAAAGAACACAGAGAAAATAAAACAGTGGACACAGAGGAAATAAAAAGCAAAAAGGAAAACAAGAGAGAAAGAAAGAGTTAAGAGGAGAGCCTATGATAACGGCTGAGAGAGAAGCAGACCCAAATCTAGGCAGGAGGCAAAGTACAGATACACACACATAGGGGTTACGTGACGTCTGGGCTTAACAAAGAGAAAGAATTCAGAAAATTGGAGTAGATAGACTAAACTATCGCTCGGTTCACACTCCACCTACGTCTATTGAACAGGTGAAGAGACTCATCCCTTGTTCCCTGTTTAGGATGTGGTTTCCGGCTTTCTCTTTTCCAATATTTTCTCTCTTACGTAGCCCCCTGCGCATCAGTGGCGTTTCCGCCTTGCTCGGGGTGATATGATTAATAATAGAATATGTACAGAGGGGAGAATGTGTCGGGGAGATGACAATAAAAGTGTAAAAGAAAAAGAAATATCAAACATTCGGCCGGAAGCGATAGATACTTTTGTTGTTACATTGGATAAAACTAAAACTTTTGGCATTTTTTATAAAAAATGATGAAATCAGATACACAAACAAGCATTATTTAAAAAGCGCAGATCTGAGGACATTTAGAAATATATAAATTATACGTCTTCTAAACTATATGTTATAAATAATATATATAACTTTCACATGTTCTAATCTATTATTTATAATAAATATTCATCGCTCTAATTCTATATTGAGCACTGTTTTAAATGAATGTTTTGAATGTTGTTGATATTTAATTGTACACACACACACACACACACACACACACGCACATATATATATATATAAATATAATATCTATGAAAAATGTATGTATATAATAATAAATATCAATATATATATATATATGCAATTTGTTATATATATTATATTATTTATATATTATATATGCGCGGTACTTTATATCAGTGATAGAGCTGACATATTCATATAGATAGGTATAAGTTTTGTAAACTGTCTGACGATCGCAAGAACGTGAAACCCAGGGTCACAAACTTATACCTATCTATATGAATATGTCAGCTCTATCACTGATATATATATATATATATATATATATATATATATATATATGTTGGCCAGATTATATGTAAAAATAGAAAAGTTTGATATTATTCGTACTTCAAAATTTCATCGGATTAAATTTATGTTGGAATAAGCATGCACACGACAGATGGTGTAAAGAATTTTAGATTTTTTTATTTTATTTGGCTTATTCATTGAGAGTATTTTTCTTTTCTTTCAATCACTTTTCTAAGTAGGTATTTAACACTAAATATCAGAAGATATGTCAGGAATGGTGAAATGATGTAAGATCCAGAGCGCAAATTTACTGTGGATGACCTTGCGATTAAGGCACTCTCTAGCCATTTACGTCATAGCAAATTATTTCCTCTTTGATCAGAATTGCTTTTTTTCATGTCAAAATTGTAGTCAGTTTCGTTATGGTGGATAACCAACGTATTTGACCTATTATTTTGAAAAATTCTCGTTTTATAATATTTTATTTTGATTCCTTGAGGTTTCTCCTATATATTTTTATGACTATTGTTACAGACGATAGAGTAAAATCCGTCACCTGATTTTAGCGTTTTGTTGTTGTTTTTTGTTGTTGTTGATTCTTTAGTACTATTTCTTATATTGCTTTGAATGTAGTAGTAACATTTTTATGTTGAGGTTAGATAGATATTTTTAATTGTAGATGTAATCGAGTTAGTAGTCAGGATAATATATATTTTTGATTCATTGAATTTTTCCGGGAGGATTGTTTTTTATCGTTTTTTTTTTTTCTTTTAGTAATATCTTAGGCGCATTTTATTTTGCATTGAATATAAAATAATAGGGTTTCTGGAGAAGTTTAAAATTAATTTCAATATATTCTTCTCTCTGTGTAAATAATCCAAGTTGCATATTCTTTGTGCTCTTTGGTAGACTCTGATGTTTATGTCGGATATTATTTTGTTGTTATGATGAGAATAGAAATTTATTACGTCGTTTTGGTTGACCGATTTCTGGTGGACACCGAGTTTTAAATGGTTATTAATGTGATGTAGCTTGATATATTGATATATTGATTTCAATTCTGTATTCGTTTTTGTTTAGTTGATTTAGAATATTTCTGAGATGAGATAGTATTTACATTATTCGGGATTTTGTCCTCATCTTTGTTGCCATTAGGAAGAGGTTTCGGCCGCTGTACGTTCTACGTTCAGGTGCTAGGGACTTATAACCGAACCCTTTATTACAATCACTGGGGTATATTATCTTTATTCCTTGTGTAAAGCTCGATTGAAAGTAATGAGTTATCTCCCTCTAACTCTGCAAATTACTTGTTCACCTCTTGAGGCTTTATGCAAGGAATGAGAATGATATGCCCCAGTGATTGTAATAAAGGGTTTGGTTCGAAATTCATAGCCCCTGAAGAAGGCCGGAGTGTACAACGGCCGAAACATCGTACAAATGGCAACAATGATGAAGACAATAGTCCGAATAATATAAATATTCTATAATGCTGACTGTTTGGATAAAATATTTTGGAATGACCGGATTCAAGAAATTCAAAATATACGTCATTAATTTAGTGAGAGGTGATCCAATTAGTAATTAAGATTTTTGTTTGTAATAATCATTATTAAATGTAAGAATGGCTTGATTAGTGATGAGACGGCAGATTTTTATAATTTTAACTGTTGGTAGTGTGTGCTTTATATTTGACTGCGTGTGATGTTTTTAGAAGGTTTACACACAGGATGTAAGTTTTGATGCAGTAGATATTGGCTCGGAAACAGAAATCGGGGAGCCGAGTTCCAGTTCCAGTTGATTTCCCTGCATTCACTTACGCGCAAACACCCTTGTAAAAGGTATTAAACTGTTTCTTACCTCCAGTTATGGGTGAAATAACAGGACAGATTGGGTTCTATAGCCTTGGCTGGCAGCAAGTCTACCGCAGAAAGTAATGGCAGCCTACTGCGGGATAATATTCAGCCCAGTCAGTCATGTTTCTTTCAAAACACGGTCGGTTAAGCGTGTATCACGTATGACACTTAACTGACTGAGACACTTCAAGTCGTACATTGATATAGAGGACTTTAATATTTATACTGGCCATGCGTTTTTAGGTAATGTTAATTTTCATTAGTTTTTAAACTAGGCTGTCTGAGTTCTGTATATGAGATGAACTGATTGGTCCAAGGAGAGGAGATTATTTTGTTTTAACTTTAGCTAGTTAATGGATGAGGGCGCTGTCTCTTCTTGAGATTATACCAGTTTTGTTAGTTTTAGGGAGACTGACATGTTTTGGTATTCTAGGGTGATAATATATGAGTATATATTTTGTGATTCGGTGGTTGTTTTTGTTGTTTTTTTTTTTGTTTTTTTTTTCGTATGTGTTGGTATCGTAATCAGGGTCGGGTTAATGCTAGGTTATCATAATTAGTGAGTTAATCATTTCTATCTTTTCTCTGGTCATTTGCACGAAGAAGAGAATTACATCAAAAACACTTTCAAACTTCTCCAACACCCTAATTACTTTAAATTCAATGAGAAACACAAACCCATAAAATAATTCAAAACAAAAAGGTTCCTCCTGGGAAACCCAATGAGTAAAAAAAAAAAAAAATGATATTATCCCGCCTGCTAACTCTATTACATCTAAAATCGAAAAGAATCCATCTAAGCTCAACATAAAAAGTGACATATTACATAGATGCATTGAATCAGGGGTATCTATACCGTAAAATGAATAATGATTCTAATGACTAATGCATAAAAATTTTATTTACTTTATAGGCAATGTCTTTGAAAGTATAATGACTTTCTTCACTAGGACTTAAAAATTTTTACAAAACAAACATTTTTTAACCATTTTTTACAAAACAAACTATTAACCATTAATTTTTACAAAACAACCATTAATTAACTATTAATTTTTACATAACAAACATTTTTGAACCATTAATTTATGATACCAAAAAATCTACTGGAACCATGCAACTAAGTAATACTTGCTGCATTATCGGGTCATCTGTGACTAAAGAAGTACAGCTAAGTTTTTTTAGTGAAAAGGAAAACACCATGCCGGATTTTTTTTTTAATCATATCACCCCAAGCAAGGCGGTAGATGCCATTGATGCACAGGGACTACGTAAGAGTGAAAAAATTGGAAAAGAGAAAGCCGGAAACCACATCCTAAACAGGGAACAAGGGATGAGCCTCTTCAACTGTTCAATAGACGTGGGAGGAGTGTGAACCGGGTGATAGTTTAGTCTATCTACTCCGATTGCAACCAAGACATACTAAAGAGTGAATAAACATTCTTGTATGATTCACAGTCATCTAGCATAATGGGGTAAAATGAGATCTATAAATATCTATGAAGCCAGTGCCGTAATGACACATGATTAGTGGCCAATAGTTTCCAAAGACTTAATTCAACGACCAGAGTGAAGGGTTCATCCGATAAAATCAAAAGCCACGTGTCCCTTACTAAAACGAGTCTTAAATCGGGTGGGTGGATATGCTTTGTGGTGCAGTGGATATCTACTCTGAACGATAAATCAGGGTGCTGAGTTCGAATTCTAGTTGTATTCCTTCCATTACCCTTGGGAAAGATATTAATCTGTCTCTATCCTCCAGTTATTGGTTAAATAACAGGACACATTGGGTTCTATAGCCTTGGCTGGCAACTAGTCTTCCACAGAAATCAATGGCAAACTACTGCGGGATAATCTTCTGATCAGTCAGTCAGGTCTCTTTCGAGACATGATCGCCCAAAGCGTTTATAACGTATGGCACTTAACTGACTGACTGATATCAGTCAAATCTGGACAAGAAAAGACTACCCTAGATCTACTTACCAAAGAAACAGTACGCACGAATGAACAACTCTGTATTTCAGCCCATACAGGTCGAAGAAAATGGCCAGGTACTTAGTCGTGCAGAGAGACTACTGTCGCGCTTATAGGACTAATTATGATAAACTAGCATTAACACGATCCTGATTACACAGTCTTTTAATAATTTGAGAAAAAATTTAAAACGTATAAATGACTAATGTTTAAAATCGTTTTATTTTTGCATGCATTTTAAGGCAAACAATTTCAGACTCATCTCGTAGTCCTTACTGACTACCAAAATAGTTTAATAATATTTGCAGTTATGTTTGAATAATGCGTATTGCTTCATTATTGACCCTTTTATACAAATGTTCATATGTATGGAGCGATGAACAAATTGTCTAAATAACGCACAAATGAAATCTCATTTTGACAGATATATTTATAAAAATTATATAAAAATATTTCAAAATACTAAAGAATAAATTTATTCAATAAAATCGCAATTGGTTTCAACTACGACCTTCAGACGATTTCGGAGTCTTCTGCAAATCTTATGGGCGATATCCTTGTTTTAGTTGGTGAATGCAGCCATATTTACTTTCAGTTCATCTTTGGTCCGACAAGGGGTTTTGTTTGTCTTTCTCTCAGCTGGGCTCCACACATAATAATCCTTGGAATTGCAGTCTAGAGTGTAAGGTGGTCAGATTTAAGAAATTGTCTGACAAACATGTCTAAGTTATATTGCTTTTGTGTCATGGTACAGAGTCCAGATATAGCATCTTTAAGCAGCCACCCTCTTGAATCAGGGTAGCACTACCTTCTCAAGGCACTTGGTGTAGGCTTCTGTATTGAGTCTGAGGACCTCAACAACAAATTAGGTAGTTCTTTCTTATCAGGGGAAGTTTTCCGATCTCCCATTCCTTCGTAATCACCATTAGACCCATCCAAGTCTTTTTGAATCCTCTGGACTCTCCTGAAACGTTCGTATTGGGGCTGCAGACGCGAATACCAGGCACTACAGTATTTTGTTTCCAAATTTCTGGCGGAATGAATTGCGTTATGGTGCCCTTTTTCTCACAGACGGTATCCAACTGACCCTACTATGCTGTGCATAGTAGGGTCAGTTGGATACCGTCAATAATATAGGGTCAATAACAAATAATCCGCATGCACAAAATTAAAAAAATATAAAAAAGTTTAAATTTAACCATCGAATCCTGTCTATAAAATGTGGGTGTATATTTTTGTATCTATCTGTGTCGCACATACAGGTACTTTTCTGATTCTAGATGGAGTGCTTGAAGCAAATAATTGGATTTTATGCAAATTGCGTAGATATTAATTATTAATATGTAAATTGGTCGACGGTTTGTACGGGTATTGTACTAATTATAGTAGAAAAAAATAGTAGGCAGAAATTGTGGCATAGAAATTCGAAAGCGCATTGGAATAGCAAAAAATGACTTTCAGAAATGTATTAAAGTATTCAGTTAAATGCCATACGTGATACACTCTTTCGGATATATATCTTTTGAATCCTGATTAACTCGGTACAATATAATGCCGTTTCTTTATGCAGTAGACTGGTTGCCAACCAATGACCCAATCCCTCATGCTAACTGGCTAAAGAGATGGAATCATATCTTTCCTAAAGTCATGTGTGCGTAAGTAAATTTAACGAACTCGATAGAAATTCGAACTTGGTTCTCCGATTTCTGAGAATACCAAAGAGTGAACGTCTGATCAACAATAAAGTTTAATGAAAATGCTTTCTAGAAGTATATTTTATTTACAATCTGAAAGAGACTGTTGACATATTTGGGATACTAAATGAGGAAAAAGAGCTTGAAAAATTCTAACAGTCACAGAACTTATTGAAAAATGGTGGAACAGAGAAAAACAGCGATTGAATGAATGGGAGAAAGGATATAAAGAATGGTGGTAATAAACTAGAAGTAGATATATAAAAAGGAACCAAAATAAAATAATATGATTAAAAAAATAAATCTAAATTCAAAAGAAAAAATACGCAAACTTTATAAGGACAGGAAAAAGAAAGAATGAAAAAGAAAGAATGAAAAAGAAAGAATGAAAAAGAAGGAAGAAAGAATTAATAGAGAATAAAAAATGGATTGGAAAGAAGGAAAGAAATAATAAAGTAACGGAAAGAAGAAGCAAAGTTAATGGAGAGAATAAATAATAAACGAGAGTAGGCAATCGGTAATGAAACCTACATTCCAGTAATTATTCATCTGTGAGCTGATCTTTGCTGACTCTTAAATCCAACAGAGAGTAATAATTGATGTTGTATAAATTTGCCATTATAAAATGCCCTATATGTTCCCAAGGCTAAATTCAGAACGACACCTCTTGCTACTCGTAGTTGCCACTCCATATAAGCGAATACACATGACGGTAGAAAGAGTGAGTATATATATATATATATATATATATATATATTGAGAGAGAGAGAGAAGGACAGAGAAAAAGAAAGAGAGAGAAAGTGAGGGAACTAATACAAAAAATTGTCACTTAACTGATCGGCGTCTGCCCAAATATTGTTACACACACACACACACACACACACATGTATGTATATTATATGTGTGTGTGAGTATATGCAAGAATATTACACGCCTTTTAAATCGGGTAAAACTATGCTTAAAAGTATTATTTCATGCAACTACAGTCTACTAATATATATATATATATATATATATATATATATATATACCGCGTGCGATAGGTTAATTGTCGCCATTTAATTTTTTTATTTTATTTTAACTTCGCGCATGCGCGTTGGTTGTTTTTTAATTTGTCGACTGCACAGTATATTAGGGCGTCTGTAAGAAAAAGAGTAGCACGACGCAATTCACTCGGTCAGAAACTTGAAAATAACATGCTGTACTTCTTGGCATTCTCACCGTAAGATCCTGATGTCGATATCATCACCCCACTCCATTTCTCTTTACGCAGAGCCTCAGAATTCAGCACGACGCTCTACATCAAGTGCCTTGAGGAGGTGGTGCTGTCCTGGGTCTTGAGGGGGAATTCTGGATTATAGTATGTTTAGCAACAGGACTTTGAACCATTCAACACAGTCAGGAGAACCTGCTCATGGCTGTTAGACACTTTCTGTGGATAATTCTTGCCACCTAACTCCCAAGGCTACAACCCCCGGTGTTATTATTTCTGGCGCGCAACTGAGCGAGAGACCAACCAAACTCCTCGTAACACTAAAGATGAACTGATCGGCAGTCACCAACCTAAACAAGAACAGAGTTGTAGGTGATTCCGAAATCATCTTTAAGCCATGGTTAAAGCTAATATCCATTTTATTGAATGAATTTACTTTGTGGTTTTTCAAGATATTTTTATGTAATTTTGGTATGTATATCTTATATATATATAAATATACGTGTGTGTGTGTGTGTGTGTGTGCGCGCGTGCGCGCACGCAGGTGCGGTCTGTTCCGTTTTTGTTTTGTTAAACAGCCACAGAGGTTATCTGTGGTTTATATTGTAGTTTAGCATACATACATAAACGCACACACACACACACACACACACACACACATATATATATATGTATATATGTATATATATATATGGTGTTACAGAAAGAATATATATATATATATATATATATATATATATATATATTCTTCATTTGTAAACGACTTATTACGCAACCTAGGTTTCTACCATGTGCTGTCTTCAGGCGATTTGCAATATGTATATATATATATATATATATATATATATATATATATATATTTCACTTGTATAGGAATTTAATATATATCTGTACGTATATAAGTATGTATATAAATGAATATATTCCACACGAAAATTAGAACAAAAACAGGAAACAGACTCACACTCTCGGGCGCACACTCATACACACACATGCACACACACACATGCGCACATCCATACATGTGTGTGTGTGTGTGAGTGTGTGTGTGATCTCAGGCGGGTCTACCTAGCATGTTCACACTCCTTAAACAGCGCCGACTGTCGCATCCCAAAAGACCTCCTGTATGGAGAGCTGGCCTCTGAAAGAAGACCTACTGGGCGACCACAGCTACAGTATAGTGACATCATAAAACGCGATATGAAAGCTGTGGATATCAAGACGGAGTCATGGAAAAGCGTAGCAGTCAACCGGACCAAATGGAAAGGAACCCTGGCCCAAAAACTCACAAGGGAGGAGCAACTGACACAAGTCGCTATGGAGAGGCGGGTTCGCAGAAAGCAAAATGACAGCTCTAACAGACCAGAAACAAAGCATAAATGCAGCCTCTGCAGCAAAGACTGTCACTCTCGTATCGGTTTTTACAGTCACAGAAACCAATGCTGCAGCCAAGCAGACAACTAGGATGCTATCTATTGTTAGCCCTAACCGACAGAGGCCTTATATATATATATATATATATATATATATCAGGCTGTGTGTGAATGGCCATTTTGTTATTATTTACAGTGTAAGGGTATATCATTAATTTTTTATTCGTCAGAAATAAATCTTTTTTTAAAAATATACATAAACATTTCTTTTCATTGTTTGAAATCTTCTCACTGTATATTGTATGCTCTTGTGTCATATATAAAATTGTTTTTTCTGTCCCAGATGGACCTAATAACTTTTGAATATGTTATTAGATTTTTAGAGGATGTCTAAATGAATAGTCTGCCAAAACAGTTATGACTAAGAGAACAGTTATATCCAAGGCCAAATAAGACTTTTAAATGATTTTATCAAACAACAAATCAGGAATACTGACGATAGTAACAAATCTATTTAATGGGTATTGTTCACATATTTTGAAAATCCCTTCAATAACTTCATTAGAAAAACACTAACTTATTTTAGAACTCATGTAATAGATTTTAAATGAGTGCATCAAACAGCAAATTAAAAAGAAATAGGTAAATGTATTGGTCATATAAGTAAAACCTTTATTGTAGCAAGAGTTTTAAAAATGGTTATGAGTTTTGATTCACAGATTTAAAAATCCGTAGAAATCTTATTTTCTCTCTAAAATACAAAATACTCTGTTAATAACATGCGTAGAAAAATTCTTCAATCCAATATGCTAAATAATTTCCTTTAAAAATACATTTGCCTTAAAAATCCCTAGTGAAAGATTTGGTAACTAATAGTTAACTGTGAGCTCACATGCAGGAAAAGGTCGAGTTTTAAGAAGAAATCCCACGCGTACACCGGATTAGTAGCAAAAATATGACTGTTCCCTCGATACTTCCCTATTTGAGACAACTTAAACATCAGGGATTGACCTTGAACCTCCCTTTTTTAGTGCAGTTGGAGAAGTTATTCCTGGGGGAACGACCTCATCGGGTTGGACTTGTACTTCCGGTTCCAAATATTAAGAATGGACACTGTAAATGGATGATACCTAATTATGATCGACCTCAACCTATACCTAAAATATAATGTAAATAAATAAAAAAGCAAAAATGAAAAAATTATTTCAAGGAAATTATCACTGTCTATTACTATGCTTTTCACAAAAATATTATCTAAACTTATTTATAAATGGAAATTTGTCGGTTTGTGTGTGTGTATGTGTGTGTGTGTGTGTGTCCGTTACCTACAGACTCCGAAACGGCTGAACTGATTTTCTTGAAAATTTACATAGTTGTACTATAAGCGTCTGCGAGTGTTCTTAACTAGGTTTTGTGTCGGGTACCCCTGATAAATATCGAAAATCGATAATCGAAAAAATCGGGTTATAGAAGGAGTGGTCCGATTTGAATCAAATTTGATAAACTCATAGACAAAGACATAAGAAACGATATTCAGAAGTTTCAAGGTTGCAGTTTTTACAATAGTGCAAAAAATTGATAATATATACATACATATATATATATATATATATATATATATATATTATATATATATATAAAAGGCAAGATGTTTGTGTGTGTCTGTTTATCTGTCTGTATGTCCTTTATACAAATCCACAATTTTTATCCGATCCTCACCAAACTTCACACAAATATTCTTTAGACTGAGTCTGAGCTCCAGGACCATGGATGAGTTTTAAAGCTTTCATTACACCCGAGCAACGCCGGGCTATACTGCTAGTTTTAATATAAACTGATCACATTTTTAATCATTTCATTCCAAGCAAGAGAGGAACGTCACCAAGACGCAGGGGTTTATGTATGTGAAAGAATACGAGAAAAAAGAAAACTAAAGCGAGAAAACAATAAAAGAAAAGGAATTAAGAAGATAACGATTGACTTTGCATTTAAATTATACAAGAATAAAGTTGACATGAAAACAGGAAACAGGAAGAAAGATTCACAAACAAAAAATGCCAGAAAATGAACTGTTAGCATAGAACTTACAGTTATATCCATCCATCCATTTCAACTCTAAGACATTATCTCAAGTGTTTATCACACAAAACGTTATCTATCATCATTTACAACTAGCAGAGTAAAATGGGCATCCTACGTGGTGTAATGTCTAGCAAGCGTGTCTGGCTAGAACCTATTACAACTGAGTAGTGGGTTCGACCCTCACTGGGTACTCCTTACCTTTGGCCTTGTGCCACATCTAAGCGGCGCTTAGTAAATCAACTATCAGAGTAAGATAAGATTTACAAGATGAAGGGGATACAAATAACTTATTCATTATTTGCGATCAGCGTTGTTTAAACTTGACCTTAGATTGACGATCTGAGTAGCTGCAATGAGAAGCAACTGAAATTAAGATGAACATGTATAATAAAAATTAAGAATAACATGGAAATAGAAAACATGTGTCACTTAAAAAACAAAACTGTTCCTGATGTGGTTGAAACTTTGGGTTAAAGAAAGAAACTCAGCAAGAAAATAAAAAAAATATCACTGGTGCACTGTCTCTCCAAGAAATCTAAAAAAGAAAAAATGGCTATAACAAGCATAGCCCATATTCTACGAAGAATTTTGTCCATTTAAATTTTTGTTAGTAGTCGTTTTTTGTTTAATTAATTGGAACAAAAATATCCTCCTCTTGCTCAAGCCAATGAAATCAAAGAAAATAACCACCACCACCACCAACAACAACAACAACAACAATAATAATAATGATGATAATGTTGATAATAATAATAAATTGAAAACATCAATAATAACAGTCCTGATAGGTTCACCTGGAATGATAGAAAAGGTACACGGCAACACATTGAAAAAAAAAATCTCTGAAAACCCCTGCTTAAGTGAAATACAAAAAATTGTCTTGCTCCCACACTAAGAAGAATTTTTTCCATGTAATGATGTTATTGAAGTTAAAAAAAAAAAAATCATGAAATGTAACGATAACAACACACTCTACTTGCCTTAGGTTTTCTAGCAGACTTAATAGGTAGTGTGACTATAGCAGAAATCAAAATATGATAATAATGTTTCGAAACTACCTTCAACTAAATATTAAATAAAGATAAGATAGAAGAAATAGAACAAAAGAAACAATTATAAAAACGATCCATGTTTTATGCCGAAACTAAAGAATAAAAAAAATAAAAATAGTAAAATACACTGAGTGTGACAATGCATAAAGACTGAAGGTGGTTACTGAGAAATTAAAGTAAATTTTTAGAACCTTTGATTTGTTATTTGTGAAAAGAATCCAGCATTAATAAAGATATAATTTGAAAATATGCTAAGGCCTTGCGAACATAGAAAAGGCTTAGAATCAGCTTACTTCCTGTCGAATCTGTGATGTCATCTGTCCAACGTTGCTTTCGACTTACCTTTGGTCTCCTAATATTAATATGTCTTTTGTAACAGCAGAGGTCCTGAACATTGATGACATCTTCAATTTATTACCATTTTCGCTTCTTTATGATCATGGCTGACTTTCTGTTCGCATCACATCAAAGACCAAATCGTTTGTTTTGTAGTCCACTAGTGTTCATTTGTAGCATGTCATCTGAAAAGACATCAGTTAAGAGATTTATATATATATCAGTTAAGTGCCATACGTAATACACGCTTGGGCGATCATGTCTCGAAAGAGGCATGACTAACTGGGCAGAGGATAATCCCACAGTAGGTTGCCATTGCTTTCTGCGGTATCTTAATTGCCGACCAAGGCTATAGAACCCAATCTGTCCTGTTATTTAACCCATAACTGGATGAAAGAAACAAATTAATACCTTTCCCAAGGATATTTGCGCGTAAGTGAATGCATTGAATTCAAATGGAATTCGAACTCGGCTCCCTGATTTCTCGTTCCGAGCCGATATCCAATGCACCACAAGGCACATCCTTGATGTTTATAATCTTTACCGTAACTGTCAGCATATTGGGAATATGGTGAAAGCACGACAGACTTAAATTTAAGGAAAGATAAGGATATTGAGGAACCTGCTGTCACTCATTCACGAGGAACAACTACTAGACAACTGAAAAAAGAAACATGCAGATATAGAAATAATAAAATAATTAATACAAACATTCATACTCGTAGTTTTTGGTTGCATTTCGTTCATTTTAAGTGTTAGGATGTGCGCAGTGGATATCGGCTCGGAGCCGAGTTCGAATTCAAGTTGAATTCCTTGCATTCACTTACGCAAAAATACCCTTGGAAAAGATATTAATCCGTCTCTTCCCTCCGGTTATAGGTTAAATAACATGCCATATTGGGTTCTATAGCCTTGGCTGGCAACCAGTCTACCGCAGAAAGCAATGGCAACCTACTGCGGGATAATCTTTTGATCAGTCAGTCATGTCTCTTTCGAGACATGATCGCCCAAGCGTGAATCACGTATGGCACTTAACTTACTGTCATAACTCTTGAATATTGAACTATTATTTCTTCTGTTGTAGCTGCGTTAGTAATGATTTACCTAGATCATCGAGGGTTTACGATCATATAAAGTAGAAATACGACTACAGAAGTTAAAAAACGTCGGTACCTAGGTGGATGACTACTATGGATTCAGTCAGTTGCTATACGTGATACACGCTTGGGCGATCATTTCTCGAAAAAGCCATGACTGACTGGGCAGAAGATTATTCCACAGTAGGTTGCCCTTACTTTATACGGTAGGTTGGCTGCCACCCAAGGCTATAGAACCCACTCTGTTCTGTTATTTAACCCATAACTAGAGGGAAGAGACGGATTAATACCTTTCCCAAGGGTATTGGCGCATAAATAAATGCAGAGATTTCAACTGGGATTCGAACTCGGCTCTCCGATTTCTCCTTCCGAGTCGATATTCCCTGCACGACAACGCGAATCCATCAACTATGGATTACCAGGTGCTATAAGTTTGGATGTGCAGGTGATATGGCAATCGAAGTGTTTCAATCCAGTTTCGATTCCAGTTGGATTCATTATATTCACTTACCCTTGAAAAAGTTAAGGATTCACCTCCCCACATCTATGTATTAGTAGAACTTGGATCCATAAATCATTATTATTATTAAAAGAAAAATTCTTACAAGCTAAAAATATTTCTGGCTTTAGATAATCTAGGAAATATTGATAAACCGCAAAATGATCAATCAATCGATCTAGATGATTGAGATTTTCCCATACATTTCCTAGTTTACTTTTAATATTCGATTTTATCTTATTTATTTTTCAAGGCTTTTCGGATTGGCTCAAATTCATTCAGTCATGATGATTTCACCCAGAATCTATATATATGATCCATTGCTAAAAATGTTGGAAAATGGTCGATTCCTTTTACCTTTCCAGAACGTAACTGACACTTCCCACCTTGCTTTATTTTTACAAGTATCAGATCAGCCCAAAATGGATTATTGCAGCCCTATCTTTTCTAGATTTGCCAAATCTTCAATTTCCAGCCTTGACTAAGTTGATTTATAATTTTTCCAGTTTACAAAGCCTCTTCTATAGACATATTGTCGCAAAGCTGTCGCTAGTTTATAGTTATTTTCATGGCAAATGTTCAGACAGGTTCCATTCTTTGGTTTCGCCAGTTTAGGCCTTTATAGCTGTCATGTTACGTAGACAGTGTTGAATCACTCTCGTTGTTAATGAATGACCCTAGACTTGAAAAGGTTTGAAAAATCATCCACACAGACTCTATTGTATGATGCTGTGGTTGTTAAAGGAGATGCTTTCTATGTTGAACTCCTTTTTAAAAAAATTGAATACAAAAGTGATTCCTTTTTTAAAAATTGAATACAAAGGTGATTCCTTTATGAAAATACAAAGGTGATTCCTTTTTTAAAAATTGAATACAAAGATGATAACTTTTTTAAAAATTGAATACAAAGGTGATTTGTATTCAATTTTTTTTAAAAAGGAATTCAACTTAGAATGCATCTCCCTTAAAAACCGCTACATTATGCAACAGACTCTGTGTGGTTGATTTCGCAAACCTTTTCAATCTATGGTCATTCATGAATTATCTGACATATAACTTACGCCATCAAATACCCACTTTTACATCCATACCACTAACTTTATTTAATAACTTTATACCTGGAATGTCTCTTGGCATTATATTGAATAAACGTTTATTTTCAAAAGTTAATTTTCATATTATTTTTTCTGCTTTATTGGCAACAAGCATTTTCAAATAACCAAGCTTTTTCATTTATTATTCCAGCCAATCCTGGAGGAATATCTTTAGTATCATTAAATGTTTTACTTTCTTAATGAGAGCTTTTTGGATGTTTTCTAGAACTACATGGAATATGGATTAATTCTTTTTCTTATTAATCGATTTTTCTGTTTCCAAGAAAATATTAGAATATTTACTCTTTTCCAGGAAGTTTTTAAAATTCAGGGAAAGCATTTTTTTTTCTTTCCATCTTCTCTCTAATTATGGATTGTGTTTTATTACATTACTAAATCTGGATCTAGTTTCCTGGCCTGGACTGAGTGACCTATCTGAATTTCAAACATTTTTAGAATTTTATGAAACAACTTCAATTTGATGAATATACTATTGGTCTGCTTAAATAACTTTCAGTTGCTTGCATTATTTATACTGTATTACTGATCCTACTCATTCAAATCTGTGTACATATTCTTTACTGATTTTCTTCACTCACATCTAATAGCTAGTTCTCTGTCGTTACACAGAAGATATTTATTAATCTTGAGTAGCTTTAATATGTATAATTTTATTGGTCTAGGCATTAAACATTGCTACTACATGTGGTCTGTTGCTTCTGCTATGTACTTAACAATTCTTGATTAAATGCAAAGAATAATCAATGATATTATTAGTCCTTACCTGGAATCTCGAATCCAGTCAGTTTCTCACCGCCATAACAAAACTTCCCTATGCCTTTTTTATAAATACTTTCATGGTAATTGTTCGGATTAACTTTCCTCTATGTTCAGTCAATCAGTCAAGTGCCATACGTGATACACGCTTGGGTGATCATGACTCGAAAAAGACAAGACTGACTGGGCAGAAGATTATCTCGCAGTAGGTTGCCATTGCTTTCTGCGGTAGACTGGTTGCCAGCCATGGCTATAGAACCCAATCTGTCCTGTTATTTAACCCATAACTGAAGGTAAGAGACGGATTAATACCTTAAGGGTATTTGTGCGTAAGTGAATGCAAGGAATTCAACTTGAATTCGAACTCGGCATTTGCCGTTCCGAGTCGATATCTACTGCACCACAATGAACATCCTCCTCTATGTTTTCTAAACTGAATTTAAGATAAATTAAAAGTCAGTACTTGATTAGCCACCAGGTTTCTTCAGTTTACAGTTGGAATGGCTAGATGCAGCCATAAATTCTATGTTAGCAGTTTCTTTCTCTCGCAATTCTTATTTGTGGAACTTTCTTCTGATTATTTGCTTTGCATTCAACTTTTATATTAAAAATTTCAAATGCAAGGTCAATCTGCCTTCCGTCTTCTTAATTCCTCTTATTTTGTTGTTCTTTGTCTTTAATCCTTTTTCTCATATTTTCTTGCACTCTGTGATCTTTTGCATCTTAGTGGCTTTATTTCTTTTCTTAGAGCGAAATGATTAAAACGATAGACTTGATTGCAGGGATTTCGTTTCTCTCTGAATAAAATGTTCTTATTCATTTAATGTTGCTTAATTATGAAATGTTTTCAAGATTTCAAAATTTATATTCTTGTATTTTTTTAGCATATCGCATAAATGCACAGAAATAACGAAAAATGCACCACAGAAAATAATTCGAAGATTATATGTAATATTTTATCTTTTTCGCACCAGTTCATTTTATACATGAAGAAGAGCCTTGAAACAAAAGAGTTGTAATTTCATTTTTCAATCCTGAAAGTAGAATGACTGAACAGGCAAAAGACAAGGGCGATTCACAAGAAGAGGAATAGATAACTACAACGAAGAAGATAAAATTTATATTTCTGGAACACATTATTATGAAAGAAGCCATAGGGAATTAAGCACTCGGAGAATATACTAATAGCCAAAGAAACAAGGCAAACAGTGAATAAAAACTTAATGAATTTAAATGTACGGATGTTATAAAAGGGACAAGGACAAATGTTAAAAGAATAATTTTGAAGTTGTGGAGAACTATAATCAACCTTATCCAGAAAGAACATTTATTAAAAAGTAGCTCAAAGGCCGCACTCTAGCTAGCTTATGAGGAGGGGTAATTGAGTCTGCGACCCAAAACTGAAAGGCGTCTTGTTCAGCTTAGAAAACACCTGGGATAATTTTGAAGAAATATACCTAATTTCCCCTATTCACTCCATGTAACTCAAAAACCTCACTTTAACTCTTATTCGTGATATACGTCTAATTCCTGATAAAAAAAACCGATTTGAGCTAAAATTCGAATTCAGGCCTAAAAGTGAGTTTTTAAAATCCCAAACTCCGCTAATCTTCAAACTCCCACATCACGAAACCTCTCACGTTAACTCTGATTCCATGGTATTTTGAAGAAATAAAAGTGATTTACTCAGTTCATAAAGTGTTTAAGATATTTTCAACTGGATTTAAAACAAAACACCACAAAGATTATGCGTTAATTTAAACTCAATTTAAATTAAAACCTCAAAATAAATAATTCATTTCTGTTATTTTAAAATTTGAAATTTTAACTGTTTCCTCCTTATCCGGAACAAATTTTAATTCTCGGTGTTCAAGCACCAGACAACGAGCAGATTAACATTACTAGGATAATCTTAATTTTAAAAAAGTTATAATCTGTCTATAGAGCAACTGCGGCCAGAGTTAGAGGAAGGGCAAACAAAATCTTCCGTTTATTTATTTATAAGATTTTTGATACTGTACAGTATTATATATCATTTTTGGAAAAAAGTATCTTTATTTGAGAACTAGGCATTCATAAGTATTGGACGTAGTTTTTGAATTTTGACTGAAATTGTAAATTTAGTGGCTAAATGAAATGCTTCAGGATCAACATTTTATTTATGTATATCAGATAATACTTTGTTTTTGTTTTTTTTACAAAGAATTTCTTAATATGAACTGTTTTTGTATTGGGCATTATGTATTGGATCTTCTTCTTCTTCTTCTTCTTCTTCTTCTTCTTCTTCTTCTTTGTGCCATGTTTGTTCATGAGGTGGGTGATTATTAGTCTCCTCGACTACCTATCAATTTTAGCGCTAAGAGAGATTTGTTTTTTCATCCGTCGTAGGTCTTGTTCCATTACCCATTTACACAAGCTGGTCAGGTAGGTTATTCGATGCTTTTCTATGTCTCTGCTGCCTTTATCATGTCTTTTATCTAAGCTCTCGCTTTTCATACCACATAAATTTCAGTTGTTTCTTTCTTATTCAAAGTAGAAGTGTTCTTTCTGTTCCAATTTTCTCGCAAACTTCACTGTTGCTCACAGAATAGACCATGGTATTTTCAACATAATTATAGAACCACATTTCTCTTGCTTCAAGTCTCTTCTTCATCAGTGAGGTGATCGTCCAGTATTTATTGGCAGACCAAACCATATCTTATTAAACATCGTCTTATTTTGGAAACGTTTCCGCCAGATTTAAAATAACTTGTGTCTTAAGATAAGGGTTTGGTGCTGGCTTCCTGTTTAAACTTCATTCCCCAACTCCAGCTTTTCAACAATTAAAAACCTAAAACCTTTCCAGGTGTGGAAAATTCACATCCGGTTAGAGAAGGATTTGATGGTGCGATCAGCCAAGCGTATACACTCAAGTGTATACACCCATACACTCACACTCACTCAAGTGTGACTTTACTTGCCAGCAACCACTTTGCATGGCATTCCTAACGCCACTTGAGAGTGTACGAATCACAGTGAAATCCATCTGGTTTTTAAAATATGGCTACTGTCTAAGTCACCCACTTAACACTGTCTCCATAATAAGAATAAATAAAGATTATATAGGGAAATTTTGCAAAATGTTTCTTCGTCCCCCACACCTCACACTGCTAACCGTCTTGTATGCTTCCGTTTGGAATGAAATATAATTAAAGGATAACACCTTGTATAGAGGTATATCAGTTTTATGGATTTTTTAAAATTTCTTTTTATAAAATGAAGATTGTTGGAGCAAACCTCTATCGAGTTTTCAATCTCAGTCAGAGACATTATCTTATAACAGGGTTATACTTTAAACAAGTATATATATATATATATATATATATATATATATATATATATATTCTTCATTTGTAAACCATTGATTACCCGACCTAGGTTTCTACCATGCTGTGTCTTCAGGCGATTTGCAATAACTGATTTTACCGTGTACCGTTTATTTTTTGTTTTTCTCTTTGTTATTTTTTTTTTTAAGAACGCTCACGTAACGGTGATTTTTAACACTCACATAGCGGGTAGTTTTTGAACTCGCAATATTTAAAATTACAAGAAAGTATGACGCTTTCATCCATGGTTGTATGAACTTAATAGGTATTTTTTTTAGTATGGTTAATTGTTCTTCTTTTATTTAATAATTAATTTTTGTTTGGAAATAGCATAATCGCTGACTTTTCTTCCTGGCACTGTCTACATATTTTGCCACCGTTGTAAGGCTTGGCTTTTTTTCCTATACTCCACGTTATGTTTGGGTATTTTTCATATTTTAATTTCAATTTCCACACGTGGCTAAACAATTTTGTACAATTTTTTAAGTTTTCTATTTTAAATATAGACTTGTGATTTAACCACCTATTCTTAAAGGTGTCTTTGGTTGATCCCAAATATATTTTGTTTTGATTATGGATAGAAAGAGTTATGTGAATTAATAAATATACATATGTGAATACAAACATGTATAAAATATTATTCAGGTATTAATAAAATAGTGCTTTGTGTAGTATAAACAAAGCCATTATAAAAAGAAAAACAAATAATTGGTGCCCATTAATTTTAATGACCGATTTATCAAATTTACAAATAATCCTTTTCAGATAAAGAGAAAATTATGCAAGAAATTATTGAAGTTCATTTTGGAAAGAAAATATACGATATAAGGTACACGTTTTGAGCTTTCTTAATTCATCATCAGTTTACCTCGATCCATTTTTTTTTTTTTTTTAATCATTTCACCCCGAGCAAGGCAGAAACGCCACTGATGTGCAGGGGGTTACATAAATGTAGAAAGATTAATTAGAAAAGAGTGAGGAGTACAAGCTAGTTAGAAAGGAACAATAGAAAGCTGAGAAAGCAGGTGCAATGACAGATACATGGGCGGAGAGAACGTGAAGATTATACAGGGGAGGGGAGAGAGCTAGAGTCCAGTGGTTAGTAGGTGAGTATTAACTTTGCTTTTAAATTTCTGGAGTAGAGTTTCGTAAAAACTAGTGAGTGTTGTGATGTAGACAACACATTTTTTCACGTAAGCGAGGTGTGACAAGTATTTTAATACATTTGAGAATACTGTGAAGAATTATTTGTAATTCGGGGAAGTCGACTATTGAAATTAATCAATATATATATATATATATATATATATATATATATATATATATATATAAATTCAAATATATTTGTCCTCTTAACTTTTGTTTATTTTTCTTCATAATTTAATGAATGCACATATATATTTTTAGTAGCTTTGATTGTTTATCGCATCTTCTAGACCGATAACATAAAAAGTTGCCTTCCTGACTAATCGAATGTAAGTGAGATTTGAACCCGGGTCTCTTTGTCAGAAAGTGAATATTCTAACCCATTGGTTGCGTACACACAATAACTTTTTTACACAATATTGTTTAAAGATATTATTGAATGTCATAAAATAACGACTTTTAATAATGATGAAACTAATAGTACTAAAAAAAAATAAGAAAAAAAAAGATGAAGAAGAAACTGAAAAATAGTAATATTCATAACTAGAAATATATCTTTAAATAATGTGTGTGTGTGTGTGTGTGTGTGTGTGTGTATAAGAACGCTGACTCTCCGACCATGAGACCTAGTCGAATCTAACCATTGTCGATTTGTCGAAGAGGTGACTCGTAATAACATCGGCCTTGGGAGGCGATTCCAGCGAGCGATACAAATGAAAAGTGTCAGAAACCCATATTATGGATCAGCCAATGTCTTGAGAGTGAGATTTTGCAGACAACGGTACCATACATACACCATCCATTCAGCTAGCACAAAGTTGTTTTGAACGTACTGGCCACGTTCAAAGTGTATGGAAGTCTGTGAAGCATAGTTTTAGTATAACTAAATGTGGGTGTTGAAAAACACCGGTGGCTTTAAAAAAAAACAACATAGGTATCTGAGAAGGCTCAGATAAGGGATTGGATAGCCGTTTCATAGACGAGTAAATAGTCAATGTATATATATATATATATATATATATATATATATATATATGAGCTGTGATACAGCGAAACAGATCTGTCTGCGGATATATATATATATATATATATATATATATATATATATATCCGCAGACAGATCTGTTTCTATGTATCACCGCTCATCAGTACGGTTAGACAGCCGATTGCTTTTTACCCAGGATTGAAACCTGACTGAATTGGCGTCAGTCGGCGATTCTACCTCTGAGCTACGGGCACTCGGTAGAAATGGGTACACTTTTTTTAATCTGTATATTATCATTATACACGCCCAATAGCTGAGAGTGTTCTAATTCATTGCTGCATGAATGTTGCATAGATGCCACAGTAGCTACTCTTTTTCAAAGTCTACCAATCTTCCAGATTGCTCAATCAGGGTGTATATATATATATATATATATATTATATATATATATATATATATATATTGCTTTAATACACGGTTAAATATAACAGATAATGAATGTCTGTTATGTTTAATCATAAGCCGTTCTGACCATCATATTTTTGTCTTTATTTTTACCTGGAATTAAAGCCATAATACGATGTTAAGGGTGGCTCATGATTATACATTATAGACGTTCATTGTCTGTTATATTTAACAGTATATGCATTAATACACGTAACACATATATTACCAATAACAATTAACCCCTAAATTAGAACATATCAGTATATTGTATATTTTTGTTTTTTTCTCTTTTTTATCGGTCTCTGAAGAAGCTTTAATAAAAGTGAAACGTTTTAAATTGGGATACATTTCTAATTTGTTCTTTTCTTTATTCTGTCATCTTTTCCAATTCAAATCTATATATTCAACACACACACACACACACACACAGACACACACACACACACATATATATATATATATATATATATTAAAGAGATGAAAGTGTGCAGCTTGATGTTAGACATTATAAAATAGCAAGAAAAAGCGAAGCAACCGGTTTCACACGCATTCGTCAGGCATGTACGGGAGTTTTAAACTAGTGTTAAAATACAGAAGTGTGTAATGAAAAATGAGGAAGAAAAATATTTGAATGCAAATAGCTAGAGGCTAATAGTATCAAGCCCCTATAATTCACGCTGTTTGCACAGGGAAGGTTTGCGGGACTTGGTATATAAAGCCTACAACACATGGAGATGGAACAAAGAGTATAACCAGGACACAACTGTGAACCAATCAACACTTTCTATTGTTTAACAGGTACTCACAAATTGCAGAACCCTAAGTATTTGAGACCAGTCCATTCCGAGGTAACGTGTACTTCTTAATCTTAGTGAGGACTTGTTACTTTATTCTCATGTCAAGACGCTTAGTAGTTCTCCCTATGTAGTCAGCTCCGTAACTACAATTATATTTGTAAATAATGGAATTAATTTGGTGGGGAGGGAGAGCATCCTTGCTTCCAGAACATAACATGGGCTGGGTTTGAAATACTGTGCGTACCTCAGCCGAGAACAAACAACATTGAACATCCGATGAAATCTGTCTAGCCTTGCTTTCACACGTTGATCCTAGGCAGGGAAGTCTCAGATAAACGGGGCACTTTTTAACTGTAATTAACATATCCTTTCTGAGTTCCAAAATTTTGTTACAGATAACCGAATGAACATTGTCAGGGGATACTCTAAACTGCATAAGGTTTCCGTCACAAAACTAATTTCATCATTCAGGAAAAACTCAGACCATATCATTAATGCCCTATGAACTAGGGTTATAATAATGTTTATCTTAATTTTTTTAAGACAGAAGAAATCCCAACGCCTATATAACCCCGCAAATGTTGGTTTCCTGTAAACTGAGGTGAGAAAGGTTGTAGGTGTCCGATGTACTAGGACATCTAAAAAGGCTAGTTGAGAATTTGATTCTTTTTCAACAGTAAACCACAGTGCTGGATGAGTATCATTAAGAAAAAAAAACTGTTCTGATTCAAGTTTATTATTGAATAAACAGAAAGTGTCGGCCACATATCGAGAATACAACTGAGGGCAAAGTAAACTACTACGTATTCTCTCCTAGTGAAAGCCCACAAAAAATATTGGCAAGTGCTGGACCCATAGGAGAGCCCATAGCGACCCCGTCCATCTGTCGGTACATAATATTATTGAAGCTAAATTCAACAGAAGAGGTAGCAAATTTCATCAACTCCACAAAAACCGATTCTGGAAAGCTAGGTGGAGACAAAACTACGATAAAGCAAATCGTAGCTAATATCAATTATTTCTAAAAGAGGGACACAAGTATATAATGAATAAACATCAAAGAACACATGAACTTACCTGAAGAAGACAAATATTGGATGCGGTTAACAAAGGAAAAGAAATCCTTTAAACAAAATCCACTCAAGTGCTGCAACACTGCGCCTCCTCAGCTTAATTCTTAAAACAGACCACCAGTGGAATGACCATATAAAATCCATAGTTAAATCCTCTGCTAAGAAAGTCGGTTCACTGTGTAGGTCCAGGAAGTTTTTCCCGTCCGATACAATTCTGCACATATATAAATCTACCATCCGCCCGTGCATTGAATACTGCTACCATATCTATTCGGGTGCTCCTGCTATCCACTTTGACAAAATCCAACGGAGAATCTGTAATGTGATCGATCCCGACTTAGCAGCTCAAATACGGTCACTTTCTCACCAGCGCAGTATGGCTTCCCTGTGTCTCTTCTACAAATACTTTCAAGGCTTCTGCTCCGATGAACTTAGCTCACTGGGACCTCTATATATGAATTTACCAGAGCCAACAAGATTAGCAACTTGATCCCACCCTTTTACTGTAAAACTAATAAAATGTAAATGCAAATTCTACTCCATCAGCTTCTTTTCTCGCACTCCCCGCCTGTGGAATTGCCTTCCTTTTACTTGCTTCCCCGACAGCTACAATCTCCAAGAATTTAAATGTAAAGTCAATAGTCATCTCCTATCTCACTAACCTGCATCATCTCTCTCTCATGCTTCTTTCTCCGTCCACTCTACTTTTATCAGTATTCTCACCCTTCTCTTACCCATTTCCTGACATCCCCTATAACCTGTCACTCTTTCCTTTTATGTAACCCCCTGCACAACAGTGGCAGTAAAATGCCTTGCTTGGGGCGATATGAATATAAAAAAACATTACTTTTCTGCTACGCTTGAGAAATCAGGAAATTCAGATCAAGTGGAGGTCTATACAATCAGCAACGTTTTAAAGCGCAATAAAAATTTTGTTTGCAGCTGCTACACGATCTTCTATTTGCAGACCATGCCGCTCGATTAGCACACAGTCTAGGAGACATTCAAAATATGTTTGATAATTTCTCTAAAACAGCGAAAGAATTTGGACTCACTATCTACATAAAAAAGACTGAGCTAATGTACCAACCAATACCAGGCAATCCATCTCTCAAAAATCCTTACGCCTTCATTGATGGTACGGCATTAAAAACTGCAGAGGCGTTCACAAATCAACAGTCTCTTAGATCAACAGTCTCTTCTGATGAAAAATGAACAGTGAGATCCAATCCAGGATAGCCAAAGCCAGCACGGCATTCGGTAACCTTAAACATAGGTTATGGAACATCAAAAACACTGGTTCCAAAAGTAATGACATCCATTTCGCTACCTTGTGTTGTGCTAATCCAACCATTGACAGAATAGGTCTCAATGGTACTACATCCTTGTGGATTTTTGGAAACCCATACAAACGGAGACGAATAGATCCAGATGGACGAATCTCATTGTAAAGTTCTTAAGAAAGAACCCCGCTTTTTTTACTCCTTATTTTTCATTACACACTTCTGTACTTTAATTCTAGTTTAAATCTCCAGTAGATGCCTGACGAGCGGGAGCGAAACAGGTTGCTTCGCTTTTTTACTATTTTATAATGTGTAGCAACAAGCTATGTACTTTCATCTTTTTAATTAAATTTTGTACCTATCAAAACATTTTCAATATATATATATATATATATATATATATATATATATATATATATGTGTGTGTGTGGTTTTGTGGTTTTGTGGTATGTTTTATTTATGAGTAAAAGTGCTCAATATTAGAGACAGGGCGTAGAGCTTATTCAAACATAAAATGAACACGATCACCAGGCCTGAAAATTACCTCAAATCATGATATAGTTATTCACTTATATGTGTGTGTATATAACATTTAAAATATAACTGAAATATATCTTTAAATATGCAATATGAATAAAAGTAAAAGTTTTCTTTTTGACTTTATTCATATATATATATATATATATATATATACTATAGTCATCCGCAGACAGATCTGTTTCACTGTATTACAGCTCATCAGTACGGCTTAGACTCCGGTCGCTTCCTAACCCAGGATTGAAGCCCAACCGAATTGGCGTCAGTCGGCGATTCTACCCCTAGGCCACGAGCGTCCATTAGAAGAAGGCAGGCTTTTTAGCGCGTATAAACACGCCCAATAGCTATGTCCTTCAATTCATTATCGAATGAGCGGTGCGTAAATGCCGGAGTAGCTACTGTTTAAAAGTCTACCACTCTTCCAGAGTGCTCAATCAGAGTGTGAGAGCGTAAATACTATATATATATATATATATATATATTAATACCGTAGTACCTACGTGTGTCACGTTTTAGTAAGAGACATGAACACACGCACAGACACAACAGTTAACATATAGGAACGCCGGACGACATACACACAATCATGATGAAAAAAATAAAAGAAATCATTAAGCAGAAAATAAAAAAACAAAATAAAAAAAATGTCTGTAAAAAATTATCGTCCATTATAAAAAAAATGGAGCGAGTAATATTGTACATTTGTGTGCTTTAAATAATAATTTCAAGTCTTTCTTTGCTGTCTTTATGTTGATTTTCCGTCAAGTAAGAGAAATGTTTTTTTTTATTTTCTTCAATCGGTCCTTCAATTCTCGTTTTGAACAATATAGCAAGTCGTAGTCTTTACAGTAATGCCTACCTAGTTACCTACGTGTGCCACGCTTTTGCTGTAATGAATGAAAGTAAATGTATTTTACGAATGTATCATATTTCTGGAGAAAATCATAATAATGGACGAAAGAATAAGAAAACAAAGAGATGCAGCAAGAAAACGGCAAAGAAGAAGACGAAAACGATTACGAGCCAAAGAGAGACAAGCAATTCGTAAACATAACAGAGAACGAATTCAAGCAAGGAGGAATTATATGAACGATGAGAGAGAAAACTTTATATTTCTTATTGTTATTGCAATATTTTGTTAAAGTTGTTAAGTTGAAACATCTGATAACGTAATAAGAGAGTTTCTACGGATATTTTATTACCGTAGTATTTGCCTTGCCTTTATTCAATCATTAACTGAAGAATTTAAACTCATTATAATATTAAAGTAAAAAAAACTGAAATTTTCACAGGTTAAAACGTATGTTATTAATATCAAATTTTGGGATAGCTATGACATTTAAAAGGTTAGTGTGAGTGTGTGTATTGTATGATGCTTTTCTAAGCGCAGCTTAGATGTGACACAAGGCCGAAAGTATGAGACACCCAGTGAGGATCGAACTCACTACTCAATTGTAATGATTCAAGCGATACAGCCTGCTAATCATTACACCACCTCGAGGTGCCCGTGTGTGTATTGTATTTGTGTATTTATCTTGGTATTATTTCAGACTATTTCTCTCGGTTGATATAGATGTTAGTGTAAACATATTTTAACTATGTACCCTTTAGTATATATAAATATAAGTCAGAAAAAATATTTGATCTTTTCAAGGAAATTAAACAATAAAAATAAATTAATAAAATATAAAGTATTTAACGAAAAATTACATGAGTATTATGTGAACATCTTGGAGGACCGTTTTAAGGGGTTTATATGATATACTTATCTACATATAAATCTTTATCTGCCCACCTACTTCTTTATAACTACGTTAATACTTACATGTATATACTCCCACGTGTAGATATATAGAATATATATATATATATATTATTGTTATTATTAACAGTTACTATGAAGTATTATAATTATTTTTAATAGCAATAATAATTAAGGTTTTTCCATATTTTTAATTATCTTTAACATTGTTATCATCATTGAGAGTAATATTATTATAAACCAAAAAGATTTTTTTTATAAGATGAAGGTATTATTAATGCCTTCAGAATTAATATAAACATTTAATAATAGTATTTTCTCTATACAAAGAGAAAATACTATTATTTCAGAAGAGCAAAACGTAATGCACCTTAAGAAAGGTTCACCTATCGTCTGCTTCACACTCCTTACCTGTTTTAAACAGAAGCACAGTATTTATCCCTTGCTTCCTGTTTAATATTGTTGTTGTAGATGTCTAGAAATGAACGAATGGTAATGTAGGATGTCTAGTTAAAGTAGTTAACATATATATTTATATATATGTTAATTACATATATATTTAATTTTATATAACTCATTTCCAAATGAAAGATATTCAAAAGTTCTATAATGTAAATGTATTGAGCGCATGAAAAATAAGTTATTCCCGCACCAAGAATGTTCAAGACATCATTATCTCACACAACAACAAATTATAAAAAATTTCAGAAGAAGGCAGAAGATTATAAACCTCCTTGTAAATGTAATAACAGAACAAACTGCCCCGTTAAAGGCAAATTCAATTCCGATGACGCAATATATAAAGCTACAATTTTTCCGTAAGAAAACCCAAACAGGAAATAAATTTACATAAGGATATCCACAGAAAATTGGAAAATAAGATTCTATCACCGACACTCCTTTTCCAATGATTCCCTGGAGTACCAAACTGTCCTATAAAAATACTATTTGAAACTAAAAGACGAATAACTCACTTCACAAATTAAATGGAGGATCATCGGACATGCACAAACTCCCAACAGCTTCAGGGACAGATGCAATCTATGCTTGGAAGATAAAATTGTAATAATCAAATATAAAAATCCCAGTGAACTATTGAAAAAGGGGAATGAACTTATTTTCAAATGCAGACACAAAAATAGATTTAAAATCTCATGACAAAATAGAATTTACACTTAAAAGTTTTATTCAGCCAAAAACTGATATATGAATTTACTAAAATTGTTTTAAAACCCCTAATCGTTAATTTTAATTGAAATTAAGTTGTACGAACATTATGATGTTTATATATATATATATATATATATATATATATATATATATATATATATATAACATAGTGATGATCTACGTATACTATCTTAATATGTATAGGAAAAATTATTAAAAAGTTGTGAGTTTAAAAATGTATTTTTTTGACAGTATTTGTTTATTTCTATTATTATATTTTATATTTCAGACCGTCCTCGGTCCTTCATCAGAAACAAATGATTTTAAAATTCAAATTAGAAACATATTTCGCGAGAGCGTCTGTGGAGAGAGTCTGTTTACATCACGTGACGCGTTTGTTTACATCTCGTGACGTGTCTGTGGAGAGAGTTTGTCTACATCAAGTGACGCAGAAAGTGACAGATTTTTTTTTAAAATATTCGTAAACGTAAACCTATCTTTAATAATACTTATAAATTTTGTTTTACATAAAAATATTTTGAATGTATCTAAAAAAGTTTAGCTATTGAAATATTTGCAAAGATTCAAAACACTTAAGTCCCTATTTAACCCTAGCTTGTGTGTATTTAATTTTAAAATCCAGTGTTTGTTTTTTTCTGCGTGTGTGTGTAGAACTAAAATCGGAGTCTATTAGTAAACATTTGAAATTTTCTAAAGTGTGACCCGGTTGATTGAAATGTACTGCCATTGGGGAATATTGATTGTTCTGACGTATACTAAGTTTGTGATTATTGAAACGAAATCTAAAACTATTACCAGATTCGCCAATATATCCACTATTCGGACATATTGAACAGAACAGAAAATATATGATGTTTTTGCTGTCACAGGTGAGGCATGGTGGGTGCAATTTGATTTTGGTGTTGGGTACAGAGAATATTGTGTCGTTTATTAAATGTTTACAAATTAAACACCTATATATATATATATATATATATATATATATATATATATATATAAACATGCGGTGAATATGTAGAAGAATTCAAAGGAGTATCGAATACATAAAGTGGTAGGATAACTTTCTAGGAGAGCTCTAAATATATATGTATATAAATATAATATATATATGGGCACTTCTTTGGATTCTTCTTCATTTCTATATATCTACACGTGGGAGTATATACATGTAAGTATTAACGTAGTTATAAAGAAGTAGGTGGGCAGATAAAGATTTATATGTAGATAAGTATATCATATAAACCCCTTAAAACGGTCCTCCAAGATGTTCACCTAATACTCATGTAATTTTTCGTTAAATACTTTATATTTTATTAATTTATTTTTATTGTTTAGTTATTATTGTTATTATTAACAGTTACTATGAAGTATTATAATTATTTTTAATAACAATAATAATTAAGGTTTTTCCATATTTTAATTATCTTTAACATTGTTATCATCATTGATATTAATATTATTAATATTAATATTATTAATATTAATATTATTAATATTATTATAAACCAAAAAAAATTTTTTATAAGATTAAGGTATTATTAATGCCTTCAGAATTAATATAAACATTTAATAATTCAGTTCTTTTAATGAAAATACGGCCCCCAAATTAACTGTTGTGTATTTAAGAATGGCCAACATAAAGTTCAATGCAAGGTCATCTTATCAGCTGGTATAGAAATCCAGCATTCTAGGTGTGACATCCGTGCTTAAAGATTAACACTATATATATCTAACCCCCTCTCTCATCGATAAAATGATTTCATTCTTCCCCTGTCCCCCCACCCCCGCGTTTTCTTTCGTTTGGATAAATCTAACTCTTTCTTTTTTTTGTGAAAAACTTTTGTCTGAAGAGCTGGCTATTTATAAAATATCTACGAAATAAATTATCACTAAGGAATTTGTAAATTTTTCCAATTTATTTTCATTATAATATTCCGCGTTAATTTCTAACATTGAGTTTATGACACCTGTGAAATTAACCTTACAAATTACCAAGGATATTACTTTATATATATATATATATATATATATATATATATATATATATATATATAAAGAGACAATGAATGTCTATTATGTTTAATTATGAGCCGTTCTAAACGTCGTATTTTGGCTTTAATTTCAGTTGAAAATAAAGACAAGATTTCTCCAACATTTGGATAATTTTTTATTAATTTGGTTCTAAGCTTTCGGCTCACATGAACCATCTTCAGAGAAAGCGTAGAACCAAATTAATAAAAAATTATCCAAATGTTGGAGAATTTTTTTTTATTTTCAACTGAAATTAAAGCCAAAATACGACGTTTAGAACGGCTCATGATTAAACATAATAGACATTCATTGTCTCTTATATTTAACAGTATATCTAGAAAATTATTTGCTGCCTCGATGCACTATATATATATATATATATATATATATATATATATATATATAATAAAACAGTTTCATACCTTGAGTAATTTTATGATGCGCACACATACATAAAAACATACGTATACATACGTGTGCATACACACTCACACACAAAACACAAACAAACGAGCACACGCAACGGGCACAAACACACACACACACACATATATATATATATATATATATATATATATATATATATAGGGAAGAAATGTACCACACACACACAAACGCATACATACATACATAGCGGACGTTTCAAATCCGCATATTAAAATATTTAATTCTTAAAATAAATACAAATGTTTGTCGTATTTCTTTGATATTGGCCAAAAAAGATTAGCAATCTTTAAATAATACAAATTTAAATATTAGTAGAATATTGGCTCGTAAAATTGCGTGAGCTATTTAGGTCCATATGTTTTTGTATTTTTTTTTTTAATTTTCTTTAATTTATTTTTATTTTTTTACATTTTATTCTTATTACGTACTTACTTGTTCTGTAGGATGTCCGGATGACTAACGGCTATCGACCCGGAAAGTAAAATCGTTGAGCCGGGTTCAAATTCTGAGTGAATTCGTGAGGTTCACTTCGTTATAATGCTCTAAATGAAAACAAGTGTCTCCTTATTTATCTTACCCAATTGTGAGTTAAATAGAAGCGCGGGTCTCACCAATAATATTTGCACGTATGTGTTTAGTTCTACTAGGATAATTTTGCTGTGTATGTTAAATAAACCCGGTCCGAAAATACATATTTCACTTACTTTCCTATTTATCTATATTTCCCGAGCTAATAGCAGAAAGAAATTAATGGAAAGTAATTGAAACTCACCTGAAGTGAGCTGAATGTGTAATGCTCCTCATACCAATGACATTTCCACCGAGCTTCTCTACGGCATTTGACTTTATTGAATTTCTTTTAATGTGTTCCTTTCGAATTTATATTTAAATTTGGGTTATCAGGAGAGAATGTGCACCGTTTCGGGGCCTTCCTCTCAACGGTTTCACTTGCACACCGGCTCCCCACACTGATGTGAGGCACCATTATAACGATATACAAGTGTGTTGTATTTATACTAGTTCAAATGTCTAACGGCGAAATTAATTTTATGAAAAAATTTCGAAAAAAACAGCAAACCTCGCATTCTGAGAATGCAACGTGAACCTCATTACGCAGTCACGATCAGTCATGCCATGCCGTCATGTTCGTTGAAACAGTCCACGGAATATTTCTTTTTTTCCATATCCACATAGAACTATTTTCAGTTACTTCTATTAGGCGTTTTATACTTTTGGTCTTATTACACGCTTTGATTCCAATTTAATAGTTTAAATAACAGTTTAATAAATTTCTAATAGCATGTACTGCAACATTGAACGATATAATAAACTGTATCAAACAACAGAAACCACATCACTTGAGGAATTTCAACAGCAGCAGCAGCAAAATTGTAACTCGAAGAAAAAATATAATCAAAATGTTGACATTCGATACTTCTTCTCCTATGCACCTTGTCCTTTAAGGACGTAGGGGATCATGACCTCCCACGTCTCCCTATTCCTGATGGCTCTGAGCACACTTTCTCCTTTACACCACGCAACACCCGTTCTGTCACCCACCTGCTCAAGCCATTCAAATATATTATCCGCTGCTTTCCTCTCCCCCCTCTCTCTCTCTCTCTCTCTCTCTCTCTCTCTCTCTCATTCCCTCTATCTGGCCTATTAGTATCAGGCTCCCTAAGCTCTCCTTCCTTATTGCATGTCCTAGGAACTTTAGTTATCTCTTTCTGGTGCTCAATATTAATTTCCTTTTTTATTTCCGTCCTTTCCCAAACCTCATCATTGCTCACATGATATTTGCATGTCCACGATATCCGCAGCATCCTTCTGTAGAACCACATTTCAGCTGCTTCAAGTTTTTCCTCCATCTTTGATGAGATTGTCCTGCATTCACTGCCATACTGAAGAACTGACATCACATAGCAATCTAGTACTCTCTTCTTTGTTTCTAGTGAAAGTTTCCTGTGTCTTAATATTTTTAATACTCAGCTTTTGGAACGCGTCCTTTGCCAAGTTAATTCGCCTTCGGATCTCTGCGTCGAACTTTCCGTCTTCTGTTAGAACACATCCCAGGTATTTTTGTACCTGCTTGACTTTAGTATCTCCCAACTGTATTTGACATTTTGGGCTGCTCTTTTTTGCTGATGATCATGCATTTGGTTTTCTTGCAGTTTATTTGTAGTCTTTTTTGTCACTCTTGTCAGTTATTATCTGTAGGATGTTTTGTAGTTTCCTTTCCGTGTCTGCAGTCAGCACTGTATCGTCTGCGTAACGTATGTTATTCAAATTGTGGCCTCCGATTTTACTACTTCAAATAAAAGGTTAAGAAATAAGTTTACATCAATTCCGGAAAGAGCGATAACAGCTACTGGGCTTGAGAAACCACTTTTCTTAAACAAAACCGTTTTAAGAGGAAGATATTATGAAATTCAATCGACAATAGAACAAGCTGCTCGGTCAATGAATACCAAATTTTTCCTCACCAGGAAACGTCTAGCATTCTTACTTGACGTACTTTTTCTTTCAGGACGTAGGCGATAATGGCCTTCAACGTCTCCCTATCCCTGGTGGCTCTCAGTAAACTCTCTCGTGTTACCCCACCCAAACCCCGTTCTGCTATCCACCTGCTCAAGCCCGTCAAGTATGTTATCCGCTGCTTTCCTCTGTCTCTTTTCTTCTCTATCTGGCCTGTTAGTAACAGATTCTCCAAGTCTATTTTCCTCATTGCATATCCCAAGAACTTTAGTTGTCGATTTCTGATGCTCAGTATTAGTTTCCTTTCCGTTTCCATCCTTTTCAAAACTTCATCATTGCTCACATGCTCGGTCAATGATATCTGCAGCATACCATTCTTATTATAAATCATATTAAGCATCATAAGCATTGTAATTCACACTTTCTCGATGAAGTCACTAAGTATTTAAAAATAAATGCCATGACAAGAAATAAGTTACCAGTATTTTGCTTTCGCTAAACAAAAATGCAATTAAATTACAATTAATCGTTTAAAAGAAGATTGTGAGCAGTATATTTTAAATGATGTCACTACGTAAATATCATTAAATGTACAACTGCATTTCCTCCTTGAAACCGAAGACACAAGGTAGACGCTGCTTGACAAATGTTAATTTTATCATCATAATCCTTCTGATCTGAGAAAATATTGATATAATATTATTAGTAACTGCCATTTATAATCAGCAATACAGTATTTACATTATTCGGACTATTGTCCTCATCCTTTGTTGCCATTTGTACGACGTTGTACACCCCTTCTTCAGGTGCTAGGAATTCAGGAATTTCAAACTGAACCCTTTATTACAATCAATGGGGTATATAATGTTCATTCCTTGCGTAGTAGTGCCTCTTTTGGTAATTATGAGTTTTCTACCTCTAACCCTATAAGTTACTACTGCTGTAGCGTGGTATTGAACTCACAACTCTTTAGATCAAGTCACAGGAACTAACTAACCAACGTCTATATCCACTGGGCCACTTAAGAACAAGAACAACTTAATTTTTGAAAGTTATAAACCTAATGTTCAGTATTCTTTTTTTTTTTACCAGAGTTCATATTGCATTTTTTATGTTAATGGTCTTCTCTGAATAGCAATAAAGATTAGGACAATAGTCCGAATAATGTAAATACTGTAAATACTACATCATCTCAGAAATATAGACAAATTATTATTACACGTTGTATAAATGGCAAGAAAGATGAGGACAATAGTCCGAATAATGTAAATACCCCAGTGGTTGGAATAAAGGGTTTGGTTTGAAATTCCTAGCACCTGAAGAAGGCCAAAGCGTACAATGTCATACAAATGGCAACAAAGATGAGGACAATAGTCCGAATAATGTAAATACTGTAAATACTACCTCATCTCAGAAATATAGACAAATAGAATGATCTATTATTAAACGTCATACAAATGGCAACAAAGATGTGGACAATAGTCTGAATAATGTAAATACTGTAAATATTACCTCATCTCAGAAATATAGACAAATAAATATCAGCGATATTTGAAATAATAATGTTCATGCAATTTTCTTACATAAATCAAAAGTGATAATTTTAAGTCAGTCATTCAGTTAATGTCAAGAAATAGCCATACGTGATACACACTTGAGCAATCATATCGCGTCCAGACATGACTGACTAAGCAGAAGAGTTTGCCGCAGTAGGTTGCCATTAATTTCTGCGGTAGACTGGTTGCTAACCCAGGCTAATAAACACAATCTATCATGATATTTAACACATAGCTTGAATTAAAAGAGATGAATTAATGCCTTTCCAAACGGTATTTGTGCGTAAGTGAATAAAACGAACCCGACTGGAATTTGAAATCTGTTCTCCGATTTCTCATCCCGAACCGATATCAACTGCACACAATGTGTTGATCGGCAAATTTCGACAAGACTTCTGGACTTTCTTTTTAAATCATTTCATCTCGAGCAAAACAATAAATCCACTAACACTGAATGGATTATTGAGTGTGAGAAAAAGAAAAAAAAACATTATTAAGGAGAGAGTTCAATAAAAGAACAGGAAACAAAAAGACAGAAAGCAACGATTGCAATTTGATTTAAATTTTTAATGATCAAACTTGAGTGGAAGGAAAAAGCCTGAAATGAGTTCCACAAGCGAGAAGTTTGAGAGAAAAAAAACTGCTTACATTTATTTATTTAAGTATTTAATTCATGAAAAATATATTCCCTAGGAAAACTTTTCTGGAAATATTTTTGAATCAATAAAACCTTTATTTGATTTCGTCAAAACTCAGTTAAAAAAAATATGGACTTTTGAACACTAAAAATATTTACATTTCTGCAAGATATTTTAGTGTAGAAATTAAATAATTTAAACTTTTATTTAAACCTTCAACTGAAGTGGCATGCACGCATCGTTCATTCAGCAATGAATTAGAACACTCTCAGCTATTGGGCGTGTATAATGATAATATACAGGCTAAAAAAGCGCCCGTAGCTCAGAGGTAGAATCACCGACTGACGCCAATTCGGTCGGGTTTCAATCCTGGGTTAAAAAGCAATCAGAGTCTAACTGTACTGATGAGCTGTGATACAGCGAAACAGATCTGTTTGCGGATGACTATTTACGCTCTCACACCCTGATTGAGCACTCTGGAAGAATGGTAGACTTTGAAAAACAGTAGCTACTCTGTTATCTATGCATCGTTCGTTTAGCAATGAATTAGAACACACTCAGCTACTGTATGATGATAATATACACGCTAAAAAGTCTGCCCCTCTTCTACCGAGCGCCCGTAGCTCAGAGGTAGAATCGCCGACTGACGCCAATTCGGTCGGGTTTATTAAGAGAAAGGAATGTTTCGTTGGAAACAACGAAAAGAGTAATTAACGGTCGATATCTTCCCTCCCCATATGGCAGCAAATGCCGGACAACCTCCTCAGCGATGAAGAAAATATTCGAAGCAACAGAAATGTGTTTTTAAAAAAGGCTGCTGAGATACCATGGGCCAAACTTTTGAACAGCGACGAGGTCTTGGAGAGAATGAAAACAAAAAGGAAACTCATACTTGACATCAAGAGAAGGCAGTTAAAATTTCGGGCACACGGAATAAGAAAGAGAGATCAGAGTATTTGATACTTATAGGTTAGATAGAAAGAAAGATGGACAGGTGAAAGTAACGCGTGACATACTTGACCGGCTTAAGCAAATGGATGGTAGATATGTTAAAAGGTGCAAAAGACAAGAAGATGTGAAAGGCTATTATTTCTTACGTTCTGAAAAGATACTGCACATAAAAACTTATTTACCGGATATAGTGAGTCGATTCTGAGAGAAGTACAAGCCTTAAGATTATTAGCAGCCACATTCTTAACAATATTAGATATGAAGATAACACAATGATGATAGTAGGTACTCAACGTGCACAGAAGATGGCGAAAGAAAAAAGAAGAAAACACTAAACATCAGTTACCGTCTAACATGCAAGTTAAGCATCGGTGATACAATAATCAAGGAACTACAAAAATTTAAATATAAAGTAAGCGTTTTAACCTAAGTGAAAGTGCAACACCGAATTCCGAAAGCAATGTCGATGAAATGGAAATGGAATTTGATGAAAGTGATGAAATGGAAAATAATAAATTTATCCAATAAAATCGCCATTGGCTTCATATGGCTTTGGAATCTCTTGCATCTCTTCTGGACGGTCTCCTTATTTAAGTTGGTGAATGCTGCCATAATCTTTTGTTTTAGTTGATCTTTGATGTTACAAAGAGTATTTTTGGTCTCTCGCTCAAGTGCAACCCGCATATACTAACCAAGGGATTGGAGTCTGGGAGTTAGATGGTCGTATGTAAGGAATGATGTGGTCGCAGAAATTGTCTAAGAGTGTTCTTCTGCCTGTGTTGGATGGTGCATAGGTACTGTTCCCTGGCATAGTATCTTCCAGCAGCCACCTTATTGACTCAGGGCAGCACTACCTACTTAAGACACTTAATGTAGGCCTCTGTGTTTCGTCATGGTGTGCCTTTTTTTAAGACGAAAACCAACTACTGTACTGTGTAGCCATCGAAATCCAAGGCAAACAACGCGCATGCGCGAAATTAAAAATATAAAAGAGGACAATTTACGCGTCGAATAATATATTGCCAGACTTCAGTCCTTAATCCAGCCCTAAGTCAGTTATTGATGCTGCCATCACTCAACAACTAGAAAGTACGTGTTTAAGATCTTCAGCTAGCGATTCAGGAAGTAGCGAGCTAGGATAAAAATAATGTGGTGGGTTTGGAGCTATGAAAAGATCATTGCATTACTTCCGTGAAATTTTGGGCGTGTTTCAGAAATACTAAGAGAAATTTGCGCTTGACTAATTTTTTTTTTTTTAATCATATCACCCTAAGCAAGGCGGTAACGCCAGTGATGCGCAGGGGGCTACGTAAGGGTAAAAAGAATGGAAAAGAGAAAGCCGGAAACCACATCCTAAACAGGGAACAAGGGATGAGCCTCTTCACCTGTTCAATAGATGTGGGTGGAGTGTGAACCGGGCAATTTCATAGGCTGAAATGTGGACTCTTTACATTACTACAGAATCTAAATCGCAGTCCATATAAGGGAATAATAGTGAGATTCCCTACCAAAAAGAGAGAAATGTGTAACTCTTCTTGAATTGTATGTCGGGAAGGATTTACTTATGTTCGGGTTTTCATCCAACTGAAATGGATCAGGACATGCTTCTAATGAGCAACTCTGGTATGAGTTTATATTTTCTTATTCATTAAAGGTATCCTTGGTATGACGATAATAACATGTTATTAACAAATATCTAATGTTTATGAACTGTTGCAGATACGTTGTAGTTTGGTTAGAGAATATATAACATTTTGGTGACATTACTGTAATCTTGCAAGGAACTATTTCTTCTTCATATGCCGTGTCCCTTCAGGATGTAGACGATCATTGACTTCCACTTGGTTCTCTCTCTTGTCGCTCTCAATTGTTTTTCTTGATATCTCTCCCAAACTCTGTTTCGCCATCCATTTACTCAGGCCTATCAATTAGGTCTTGCACTGCTTTTTCCTGTCTCTTATTCTTTCCATCCGTCCTGTGAGTATTAAATTTTCTAGACCTCCCTTCCAGAAACCTCATCTGTCTCTTCCTGATGTTAAGTATGAGTTTTCTTCTCATTTGCATTCTCTCCACCTATTCATCGTTGCTTACATGCTCCGTCCATGGTATCCTCAGCATCCTTCTGTACATGCACATTTCTGCTGCCTCAACCTCTTATTCATCTTTGATGAGATTGTCCGAAATTCACTTCAATACTGAAGGACAGATATCACATAGCAGTCCAGCACTCTTTTCTTTGTTTTCAATGAGATTTTCCTGTCTTTCATTAATCTGGTCAGCTTCTGAAATGCGACCTTGGCCATGCCAATACATCTTTGGATCTCCATGTCGCACTTTCCATCCTCTGTCAGAATACTTCTCATGTCTTTTAATTTCTTGTTTTATTTTATTTTATTTTTCACCTTAACCTGAACATAAACTTAAACATTCTAAGCTAATGACATCGCAAAAAACTCGTTCTACACTGTATCTGTTCAGTTAAGTGCCATACGTGATGCACGCTTGAGCGATCATGTCTCGAAAGAGACATGACTGACTGAGCAGAATATTATCCCGCAGTAGGTTGCCATTACATTTTGCGGTAGACTGGTTGCCAGCCAAGGCTATAAAACCCGATCTGTCCTGTTATTTAACCCATAACTGAAGGGAGAAGATGAATTGATACCTTTCCTAAGGGTATTTGCTCGTAAGTGAATGCAAGGAATTCAACTGGAATTCGAACTCGACTCCTCGACTTATCATTTCGACTTATCATCTCGACTTATCCACTACACCACAACGCACATCCGGCTTCACTGTATAGATGCTATAAAATTTATTTTCGTTCTTACACAGTTAAAGGGTGTCTGACGTTATGGTTACATTACTGTAACGTTGTAATCAGCTATTTCCCTGAACTCAACGTTGACATGATGTTATAGTAACTTCGTGATGTTTCGTAAATAAAGATTTACGCACTAGTCCATTATAATATCGGAATATATTTATTTACCTAAAAATACGTACAGAATGGATAACATTTTTGTCTTGAGTGGAGAATCATTAATTTAGATGATGAAGGTACATTCTAATATATGCTTGAGATTTATATTTCATTTTCTGTTAATCTTACGTTTAAAGGGGACATATTTGTAAAGTTATAGAATAATATTACGAGAACGTTGTTCAAATCTACCAAAAATATTATTTGCATTATTATCGTCACATAAACGTCGTAGAACATCATTATGTTATCAGAGAAATTTAGAAGAGATTCCACATGAAGAATTACACTCCATTTGTATAATTACTGCGTCATATTTGTAACGTTAAGTCGAACGAAAAGAAAATTACAAGGAAACTATCTTTCACATAAAAACAATTTCTTTCAGTCCTTAAAGTGATTTTCCCTGAATTTTTTTTATTGTTTGAGATGTTTTCCCTTCTAAATTTCCTCCATTTAATCATTGTAAAGTTTTTATTGAACTTGAGCAGAAAAATATACAGTACCCTTGCCTATGTCAGGTAACGCCTCATGGTTAACTTTTTTACATCTTTATGCTGAGCGTTCAGGTAAACTTTTTGAACATCTGTGATGATTATCCAGTTTGTTGCCATTTGTTTGACTTTTCGGCTGTTGTACGCTCCAGCCTTCTTCAGGTGCTAGGAATTTTGAATCGAAACAAACCGATCCCTTTATTACAATCACTGCGGTATATGAATTCCATTCCTTGCCTAGAGCCTCTTTTAGTAGTCATGAGTTATCTCCCTCTAACCCTGTAAGTTACTTGTTCACCACTGCTACAGGAATTAATCAATATATCCATTGAGCCATAAGGACAAGAACAACTGAATTTTTGGGACTTGTAAACCTAATGCCCAGTAATCCTTTTTTTACCCAAGTTCATATGCAATTTTTTGATGTTAATGGTTTTCTGTAGTATTTTTACCAGAGCTCATATTACATTTCTTTATCTATTATTTCAACTTCATCCCATAAGGGGCGGTAATCCCCTTTCTTCCTCCACATGTGGTCAGCTATGCCTGATTTTTCTATCTCCCCTCGTGTTACAGCCTTGTGATGTTCTTGTAGTCTTACCTTAAGGAGGTGGTCTGTTTCTCTTTTATTTATTTACTAATTTTATTAATCATATCACCCCAAGCAAGGCGATAACGCCACTGATGCGCAGGAGGCTACGAAAGGGTAAAAAGAATGGAAAAGAGAAAGCCGGAAACCGCATCCTAAGCAGGGAACAAGGGATGAGCCTCTTCACCTGTTCAATAGACGTGGGTGGAGTGTGAACCGGGCGATAGTTAAGTCTATCTACTCCAATTGAAAAATAAAAAAGCAAAAAAGAAAAGAGTGAAAAGATTGGAAAAGAGAAAACCGGAAACCGCATCCTAAACAAGAAACAAGAGATGAGCCTCTTCACCTGTTCAATAGATGTGGGTGGAGTGTGTTTATATTTCTTTTGAGTTGTGAGTTCAATAACAGACAACAGCAATGGTGAAAAAGTAACTTACAGTGTTAGTGGAAGACAACTCATAACTACCAGAAGAGGCTTTAGGCAAGGAATGGAGTTCATATACCTCAGTGATTTTTAATAAAGGGTTCGGTTAGAAATTCCTAACACCTAAAGAAGGCCGGAGTGTACAACGGCCGAAACGTCGTACAAATGGCAACAAAGATGTCCGAATAGTCCGAATAATGCAATTACAATAAGTACTGCCTCATCTCAGAAATATAGAAAAATCCCTACCAACGGTATTTAATAAAAAATGTTAAAAATAAAGGTTGCTACCCAAACATGTATTAATCATATATATATATATATATATATATGTGTGTGTGTGTGTGTGTGTGTGTGAGTGTGAGGGAGAGAGAGAGAGAGAGAGAGAGAGAGAGAGAGAGAGCGAGTGATTATTTCATACTTGGATAGATTAAATCTAAATATAATTTTTCTGAAGTAATTTATATATCCCTGATTTCACAACAGTGCATGTGATTACCGTTCGAACTTCTAGTAAAATGCTTTAATGTTGAACAATGATTTCCAAAGCAAGCTTTTCTTTTAGAAAGTCATCATAAAATGTAATAATTTTAATCATCAGCTTTGATTTCTAAATTACTCTGAATAAATGATGCTTGGTAAATATAAATTGGGCAAACGTATCGCTATTAGCACTAATAACCAGAACATGTCTATCTATCCTGAATCTATTTCAGTCAAGTATTTTAGTTAAAATTAAACTTAATAACATTGATAAACTTTTGATGTGATATGTCGTATGATTGCATATTAAATGTATCAAAGAAACTTCGTTGTATTTATTCATTTTAAACAGTTCAGTGGTTATACAACTGATCATTCAAAATAAAAATAGCGGAAAAAAAGAAATTTTCTTAAATCAATCGCAAGTTTACTTTTTATCAGTTGATGTTTTTTCTTATAATTGCTTTACATTTTAATTGCATTCTTACAAGACATCATTGGAAAACAAGAATCAACCAAAGCTATTATATAAACATCAGTGTATAAATTTAGAACTGTCACATTTAATTTTACGCGTAAATATATATAATGAAAATAAAAATAACATTTTTTTTTCTTTATACATTAACAGCCTGTTTTACGCTCTGCAAATTTCAAAATGGGCTTTTGTTTGTTTTGGACGATCTCGAGCGTTAGAATTTTTTTTTTTTTTTCGTTTTTCGAAAGGAATGTGTCAGCATGCCAGCAATACATAATAATTTAATTTCTTTTGTTTATTAACTGATTCACATTCTTGAATTTTATGATTTAAATTTGGCCCTCCAGATGAAGAGAAACAGAAGAAGGTACTACAGCAGACTACTTATACAAATAAATGCGGAGGTATATATATATAGCTGCACGCATCATGTGATAGCTTTTAAAGAACATTCCTTTTCAAAAACAGAATAAATTACGTTACAGTCAAAACATTACGAAAACGACAACATCAGAAAAATAACAGCCCTGAGAAGGGCCAGTTAAGTGGTTGAAACTGCTTAAAAATTTTATCAATTTAATTCCAGTAAAAAGGAAATATGTAAAAATAATGAACAATTTAAATGAAAAATTTAAATCTTCTTTGTCGGTCGTTTTTAAAGAAAAATGTTAAAAAAAAGATTGCTGCCCAAATATATATATATATATATATATATATATATATATTCGTAAGTATATGTGTATAAAATTACGAATATTGCACATTTGGGCAATAAAACTTCATTTATCTATGTTTCGTTGAATATGATTTTTTTTTAATCATTTCACTCCAAGCAAGGCATTCCACTGTAACTATTACGCAGGGGGTTACATGGAGGAAAAGAGTGGTTAGTTATAGGAAATGTCGGAAGGAGGGTGGTAGACGGATGAGGATACCGAGGATAGGGATTGGGTAGATGGGAGGAGTATTTGAGGGAATGGATGCGAGTTAGTGTGATAGGTGTCTATTGACCTTACATTTAAATTCCTGGAGATTGTAGCTGTCGGGGAAGGGAATTCCACAGGCGGGAAGTGCGAGAAAAGAAGCTGTTAAAGTATAAATTGCGGTTACATTGTATCTGCTTCACTGTAAAAGGGTGGGACCTAGTTGCTAATCTAGTATCTCGTGCAAATTCATACCTAGGGGGAACCAGTAAAATAAGTTCATTGGAATAGAAGCCGTGAAAGTATTTATAGAAGAGGCACAGGGAAGCCACATCTCGCCGGTGAGAGAGTGACTGCAGCCGGGCTGCAAAGTCGGCATCGATCACATTACAGATTCTTAGCTGTATTTTGTCAAAAACCCCGAGGTGAATAGCAGGGGCACCTGACTAGATGTGGCAGCAGTATTCAATACACGGGTGGATGGTAGATTTATAGATGTCCAGGATGGACTCAGGCGGGAAAAAACTTCTGGGCCCTGCACAGAGAACCGACTTTCATAGCAGCGGATTTAGCAATGGATTCGATAAAGTCATTCCACTTGAGATCCGCTGAGAGTGTGAGGCCAATGAGGCGTAGTGTTTTACTCTCAGGGAGGCAGGCATGTTCCATGCTAATGGGAGGTAGGAGCGATTGTCTATGATGGTTAATTGATAGCAGCTTCGTTTTGGAAGCATTAAAGTTTGCGAGCCATTTCTTACCCCAGTCCACCACGGATTGGGGATCCTTCTCAAGCTCGGCAGCGAAGTTCGCTTTATCGCCCACACCGAATTTTTGCTCGAGGCGAGAGTAAACTGTGGTGTCATCGGCGTACATGCCTACTTGGGATCTTATGGCATCGGGGAGATCGTTAATGTAGATCAGAAAGATCGTAGGTCCTAGGATAGAGCATTGAAGGCACCCGTTTTCGTATGGTAGTTTTGCAAGGCATGTCCGTTTATTACTACCTTTAATGTAAGATTAGAGAGGAATGATTGGATTAAGTCCAACAAATGTCCGGTTATACCATAGCTCCGCAGTTTGCGTAGGAGGCCAGCATGCCAGACTCTGTCGAGCGCTTTGGAAATATCCAAGGCAACGGTTCGAGTTTCGCCATTCTTATCGAGAATCTGGTATGCAAGAAATACTATTTACGATTTTATTTCATATATTTTTCTTGTTAAATGATTAATTGAAGAAATTATCAATAATGATTACTTCTTAAAAAAGGAAAATTGTTAAAATAGAAAAAAGCGAATAAAATATAGATGTACGCCACAGAACAATAAAACACAAAATAAAAACTTTTCTTCCTCCAAACTTGCAAATTCAACGATATGCATGTAGAAAGATATTGATAAATAAACAAGTACTATCGTTCGTTATTTGTTACACCAATGGAATTATAATGATAGCAGTGATGGCATCTGTAGCAGTGATGGCATCTGTAGCAGTGATGGCATCTGTAGCAGTGATGGCATCTAGCTTGGATCCATCATAAATATTCTGTATCTAGATTTGGTGAATACAAAATACTTCAATACCTCGATGTGTGGATCATTTCCAATAAATTTAGTATTGGAGATAATTAAATTTAAGATAGCAGAGGATATTCTAGAAGAAGTTTTGCTCAACCCCCTAAGTTGCTATAAGAGCAAAATATTAGCCTAAAAACTCGAGCGGTGGTCTTCAATAGCGTTGTCAGTTTGCGACTTTTACAATGTCACGTAGGCCACTAAACTTGTTCAGAAATATCTTACCTGCCAGCACAATAGAACTGATTTCTCGGAAAAATTAATGACAGCCATCCATACTTAGAATCTTATGGACTGTCGCTGCAGTATCACAACATGATGTAGATTTAGTAAATACAAAATACTTTAATACTTCGATGTATTAATCATTTATAGTATAAGAAAAAAGAATCTAAGATTGGTTAGGCTGCGCTATATGTAGTTTCTCCCTACACTGTAAGTTGCCGCAAGACCAAAACATTAACCTAAAAACCCAAATCATTTTCTTAAATAGTTTCGCCAGATCGAAAATCTCATAAAACATGCCATGCATTGCACTAAACTTATTCAGAAATAAATATAATGTCAGGTTTATACAACTGCTTTCTCAGATGGACGGTTAGTAATGTTGAGTGAATGAAATCTGTATGTCTAAGCAAGAACTATACTTGCTTGAACCTTGCAAACTGACGCTACAAAATCCAAAGCAAATAAATATATCATGTAGCAAAAATTACATCACTTTGAGGACTTTCCATACCAGCAACAATTATAAATAAATAACACATGTAAATTGATGAAAAAATAATAAAATGATCAAGATGTTGGGATTTGGCACTAACTCAAATAAAAAGTTGGAAAGGAAAATTTCATCAATATTGGAAAGAGCTATATCAGCTACTGGACTTATGAGAATATTTTACAAATTTCAAGCAATGGCTTCTCAGTCAATGAATGTCGAATATTTCCTCATGGGTGGCATAGAGCATCAATTGTAATATCAAAATTTGTTCTTAAATAAACAATTTATGAAATTATTTATACCATGACTGTTTCAAAAAACATTTGTTATGCGTCCCCGTAAATTCACGTCACTAAAGATTAAACACATACAAGAATGCATACACGTGTTTGCGTGTGAGTATATTAGCACGAGTATGTGTGCGACTGTCGATATAGATGAAACTATGTGTGTATGTCTGTAGAAAAAAAGAAGGAGAGAGTGAAGATAAAATTTTAAGCATTTATTTCCTCTTATAAGAATTTATAAATAATATCAATTCATGTCTGGTTACCCAAGCACTGAATCATATACCAGAATTCATACGCACAGATACAGTTACATAACCATATATACGTGTATGTGCGTGTTTGGTTGCTGTGTATATTTCACTATTCATACATACTTATATATATATATATATATATATATATATATATATATATATGCTCTCACAACCACAACCACATTGAGCACTGTGGATGAATGGTAGACTTTGAAAAATCAGGAGTTACACTAGCATCAATGTATCGTTCATTCAGTAATGAATTAGCACACTCTTAGCTATTGGCGTATGTTTACATAGTATATCTCACGCTAAAAATCTGCCTTCTTCCGAGCGCTCATAGCTCAGAGGTAGAATCGCCGACTGACGCCAATTTGGTCGGGTAAAAGCAATCGGATGTCTAACCGTACTGATGAGCTGTGATACAACAAAACAGATGTCTGCGGATTAATATATATATATATATATATATAAACATGTTATGGAAATTAACGAATTTTTTTAACGAAACTTGGTTATAAGCAACCGACTATTTGTAATGAATTATTTTGAACATTATTTTTACCGATACTCGTATTTAAGTAGATATTCTGTTTTTAATTAAACAGTATTTTATATTTATATCTACCGGCCTGATAATTTTACGATAAATTTTTATTACCAAAATGTGTGCTATCCAGCAGGATTCGAACCTTTATATATATATATATATATATATATATATATATATATATATATAAAGTATATGGTGGGATGCACGTAAAAGCAAACACACAGACATTTAGTATTAAAAACTTTTCACCATTGAAATAGGCACATATAAAAGAAAAATTGAAAAGTATAGCCAATCAATTGCTGATAACACCTGACGAGTAGGTGGAGTATTTCTACGAAACTCTGGAGTCGGCATGGTGAAAATAACATCAATCAGCTAAAAAAAACTTTGCCTTATATTAATAACTCATATTAATTTTCTCTCTCTTTCTTTATATATATATATATATATATATATATATATATAATGTTTAAATATAGCTTTGCAGATCAGCCATAGCCTTTCTCAGTAGCAAAGTTTCTATGGTATACTGCTCTTATAATACTAAACCTTAACAATAGGGTAAAAATTTTAAAGATATACATCTTAAATATTTTGTTCGGTAATGTCATTTCATATAAGTATAATACAATATATGCATTTATCAAATGGTAAATAATTTATCCAATTGAAATATTTCGCTTCTATACTGGCTTATCGGATTCATCGTCGTAAAGCATAAAAGGTAACCCCAAGTTTAGAAGTACTTATGATATTGTGATCTGCTTTTATGATTTTGATAATGACCAGAAGTTATGTCCAAAGAAATGAATCAAAAACTTTTAGATAATATGTCTTTACACTCGGCCAACAGTTCCGATTTTTATACACAAACTCTAATAAAACTTTCCCCTCATATCCCACTTTTTAAGCACGTGTAATTTCCCTTTATATTTCATAATGATATAAGAATTAATATTCACATCTCCTAAATCATAACGGTTTTACATATATATGCAAACTAATGTTATTTTTAATAAAGAATATATTATCTAAAATTAGAAAATTGGATTACGGTATAATATACAACTACACCAGTATTGCGAGAACCCGAATTTTAAATTACGTAACATTCAGTCTATACTCAGCAACTGAAAATTGCGTAGGGCATGAAACTCCAAGTTGTGCTACCGAAGAACGAATATATATATATATATATATATATATATATATATATATATATATATATAAGCACTATAGCCCGGCGTTGCTCGGATGTAATGAAAGCTTTAAAACTAATCCGTGGTCCTGGAACTCAAACTCTTTGGACGTTGGCACGACTAAAAAAGCAATAGTTGTTTCCAATTAAAGCAAAACTGTAGACTGAAAGAAAAATGAATGGATATAAGTCAAATTTTGATTTCCTGGTATCGATATCAAATAAGTTTTTTCGTCGTAAACTGAATTTTGAAGGTTAAATAAGTCCTCTGAGTAAATGGTATCATGGCTGAGACTAAGAACTATAATTATATCTACTTAGAGCCAAACCCGAAGCAAAAACTAAAATAAAAGGGTTGAAAAAATACAGACATACAGGCAGATAAACAGACACACACAAACATCTTGCCTCTTATATATTTTAAATATTATCGATTTTATGCACTATTGTAAGAACTGAAACCTTGAAACTTCTGAATATCGTTTCTTATTTTGTCTATGAGTACATCAAATTTGATTAAAATCGGATTACTCCTTCTATAACCCGATTTTTTCGATTATCGGTTTTCGATATTTATCGGGGGTACCTCGACACAAAACCTAGCTAAGAACACTCGCAGACGCTTATAGTACAATTGTGTAAATTTTCAAGAAAATTGGTTCAGCCGTTTTGGAGTCTATAGGTAACGGACACACACACACACACAGCCACATGCAGAGACAAAGTTCCATATATAAATAAGTTTAGATATAGTCAACCGCAGATAGATAATCAATCCAGTTAGATATCAAGACTGCTTTTAGCTAGGATTGAAACCCGACCGAATTGTCATCAGTCGGAGATTCTATGAGCTATGAGCACTCGGTAGAAGAAAGCAGACTTTTATATACCATGTAAACATACGCCAGTAGCATTGCTTATATAGCTACGTCTACTCATTTTCGATACTTAAGTTTTAAATTGAGTTTTTAAATAAAGAAGCTTTCTTGAAGCTTTCTTGAAGCTTTTATCTTAGCTTTAATTGAAAGCTAAATCATTAAATTTACTATTTCTAGTAAGCAAAATACTATGGTACATTTTTAATAGGAATTATACTGATTGAAATATCAACTTAGCATTTAGATTTTTCATTTTTTTTTTATTTTAACAGACAGACAAGTTTAAAAACAAAAAAATATTATCTGTTTTAAAAATCTTTCAAAAAATAAAATATATATCCGTGGCAAGTTATTTGTGGAAAATTAGAAAATTTATTTGAAACAACTATTATTTGTTTATAACAGAAATTTAGAGTAAAAGTATTTCTTAATCACGGAGGTTTTATCTTTCTGAACTTTGAAGTAAGTGATGGCAGCCATATGCGTTGATAAGTCATGTATGGTCGACTAAAATTAACATAATTGTCTAAGTTTTTTCCTGTAAGGGAAATAAACCGTGAGACACGTGACCTTTAATGTCCCACAGGAAATATCATACTTAATAAAAACACACCTTTTTACACATCAAAAAGATTCAAGAAATCTTTTGGTTCAAAGATTTGTTTTAAGGTTTTCAATTTTCGATTAGTAAATATAGTCTTCACTTAATAACTTAATAACCTAAACACCACAAGGCTTTGAAGAATTTTAAAAAATAAAACTCATTATAAGAATTAAAAAAGACAAGTGAATATATAAAGCAATTAGAAGCTTATCTAATTAAATAATATCATATTTTATTGAATTTTTCATTTTACGATTAGGAGTAGATTTTCGTAAAAAAGGCTTGCAGTTTGAAAAAAAAATAGATGATTTACATGGCCCAAGATATCCTGCGTTTAGCTAATAAAACAAATTTTCGCAATGGAATTTAATTTCTTGAAATTTCATGAAATTCTGTGGAGAGGGTTGCAGATGTAAAAGAAATATATTTGTACTTAGATTTTCTAAAGTTAACAATTTTAAAATACCTTAATTCATTTTCTAAAAGTTTAATTAAAATACCACAATTATTTCAATTTTGTAAGAATCTCAAAATTAACTCCTTAAGTTTACTTATTTGAGTACTGCACCGGGCGCCACTGACCAAGCAAACAACCAGTGCACTTAAGGTTGTTTTAAATTCTATTTATGTATCGTTTTCTTGATCGTAGAGAGGCCCCTGGGGAAAAATTCAGGTTTTTGAAACGTGTAAACGTTTGTTTATCCGGTTTGACTAATTAGATACCTATCGATATGACAACATTTAGGGGTACGCGTTAACTATTTAATTTCCAGTTTATAAACAAAAGAAAATTAAGTTGGGTACGGATACAAACCCAGATGTCGTAATAAAGATTTCCGTTTTTACTGTTAAATTAATGACTCAAATAATTTCTTTATTTTTATGTCTAAATATTACTTTTGGAAATAATCTGAGTACATGAACAACACACCTTATTTTCCAAGACATACGTGCGTTAGAATCAAAATTAGAAGTAGTCAATAGTCCGCCAACTTATTTGAGCAGGTTCTTCAGTCTCTTCCTGAAACTAACCGAAAATTGTGCGTTCACAACATTACTAGATAAAGAGTCCCACCTGTTCATCATCTTCAGATAAAAAAAGTTGGATCTTACAATCCTTTTCGAGTTTTGCTTCATCATTTTCTTGGAGTGACAACGCATCTTACTGTTTGAAAGGGTGAAGAAGTTGTTCATTATTTTATAATAGTAATCCAGTGTTTTGTGTACGTCATACAGAATAGCGAACTGGCATCTTGACTGGATGGATGGATGGTAACATGATTAACATGATATCGGCCTAGAACGAGAAATTGAAGAAATGAGTTCGAATTCCAGTTGAAATCATTGCATTCAATGACGCACAAATACCTTTGGGAAAGATATTAACCCATCTCTTTTCCCTTCAGCTATGGGTTGAATAGCAGGACAGACTAGGTTCTATAGCCTTCGTTGTCAACTAGTCTACAGCAGAATATAATGCTAACCTACTGCGGGTAAATCTTCTGCCCATTCAGTCATGTCTCTTTCGAGACATGATCGCCTAAATGCGTATCACGTATGGCACTTAGCTGACTGACTAAACATCTAGTATGTAAGTATATTTCGACTTGTCTTTCATCGTCACCCTATTATACTTTCATACGTTAGATTTTAGATGCCATAACGAACTCGTAGCTGAAAGTGAATTTAAATCATCTTGAAGTAAGAAATAGTTGTCTTCGTCATTGATGCAGCTTAATATCATAAATAATTTAGGAGTGAATTTTATCAGATCATGGATTTCGTTTACGTGGATCAAGAACAGGATTGTCGCCAAAATAGAGAGTTGCAAAATATTTCTGATGATCTTTCCCAAACAGTCTTGCAGAATTCCTCTTTGTCTTGATAAAAGAAGTGCGCATATTTTTAATATTATATAAGTGGGTGTGCCCATAGTAATCTATCTGACTATGTCTCATTTATAGGATAGATAACGACTGATCATGGGATTGAAAAAAAGAGTTAATATGACATTGGTATTCTTTCAGCAGTTTTTCCCATAATGCAACAGCTTTTGTGATTAAACTCCCTGAGTGGAACCTCCTTTTTACCAAAGCTATATGAAAATAATGAGAGATTTTCGCCCCTGTTTACATGGAATTACGGCCCTTAGATGTAAAGATCAGAACTAGTAGAGGAAAGAATGAAATTTATCCAAATAAACAGTCTGTTTAAGTAGATAGATTATGTTAAATATATTCTTCCTTATTAATATACGTTATTCACTGATATTTATTAATCATACATAGATCGAATAGCGAATATTTCAGATTACACACACACACACACACACACGCACACGCACACACACACACACACACACACATATATATATATATATATATATATATAGGAAAAACTACTGAAAAGTTGATTTTTAAACTTACAACTTTTCAGTAGATTTTCCTATACATATTAAGATAGTATACGTGGATCATCATTCTGATATATATATATATATATATTAAGAATGATATACTTATAAAATCTACATTCAATCTCAAGTAGTTATGCTCACCGTTTCCTCATGCCTGTTGAAATCTCTTCCATCTTCATGCTTTCCATTTAACTTTGATCTTCAAAAAGTTTAATGTAATAATATAATATCAATCATTGTTTACTCTCACCTTGATACCACTTCTCTAATGTACTGTTTTCTTCTTTTTCGTATTATTTCACATTCTGTAACATATAAAAAGACATACGTGTAAAAAGAAAATTTGTATTTATAATAATATATATTTGTGCTTTTGTGTGAAAGAGAAAGAGAGATACATTAATATAATTTTTTAAAAACTAATTTTAAAATTGTTATATACTCATTATTAATTTTCATTTGGGAACATATTTACTAAACTTTCTCTTCATTTATATATATATATATATAAGATTATATTACTCTGCTAAGTTTAATAAAAAATTTAACATTCAGTTCCTTTGAGTTTGTCACTATTGGAATTTACTTAACAACAATACCAAATATTCTACGTTATATATATATATATATATATATATATATATATATAAAATAAATTTCGATGTTCAAAACTGTTAAATGATCATTTCAACATGAAATCCCTAAGAGAGATTTCACATCTCATTAGCAACTACCACATTTCAAAATGAACATCGAAATTTATTTTATTTTATAATTGACTCTTTAATTTTAATTAAATTGAACTCTCCAGCTGTATCATTTTTTAATATTAACCGTGAGCAATTGCTGTACACATATGTTTAAACTTATCTTTTAAATTTTAGATAGACGTACAAAATTAATGGACTTATTAATAATCCGACAATTTTATTACTTTAGATTTTATTTTTAGTGCATATCGGTATTTGTATAAACAAATCGTTTTTATAATTGCGCACTTGAAAGAAATTGATATAGAAATTGTGACCACGACCAAGATTCGAACTTTCGTCCCACTTTATAGGAGCAACCACCGTCTCTTCCGGCGGCCACAAAACGCGTCGCAGTTTGACAAGATGCTATTTGCACTCATAAATCTGAACGAGGGTACGCATATTCATTAAAAGGGTAGAAACAGTGCGGGTTCGTCAAAGACACTGGAACAAGGAACGCCATATTCATGATTAGGATGCTCTCTGAAAGGGCATTACAAATGAAGAAAGACTTGTACCTATGCTTCATTGATTACGCGAAAGCATTCGACAAAATACGACACAAAGAATTGATGGAAATGATAGGCAACCTCGACATTTTCGGCAAAGATATAAGAATAATCAAGAATCTCTACTGGCAGCAAACGGCCTGCATACGGACAGGTAACGACCTCAGTAGATACACAAAGATAGAAAAAGGCGTAAGACAAGGATGTGTCTTTTCACCGGATTTGTTCAACCTATACAGCGAGAATATTTTGAGGACCCTAGATGACACACCAGGATTTATTATTGGAGGCCACAACCTGAACAACATAAGATACGCGGACGATACAGTACTGATTGCGGACACGGAAAGGAAACTGCAAGATCTCATACAGAAAGTAGCAGTGGAGCGTGACAAGAAGGGACTACAAATAAACTTTAAGAAAACTGAGTGCATGGTCATCAGCAAAAGATACAACCCAAAATGCCAAATACAGGTGGGGGATAACAGAATCAAACAAGTCCAAGAATTTAAGTACCTAGGAAGTGTTCTAACAGGAGATGGAAAGTGCGACACGGAGATCCGAAGGCGAATTGGCATGGCAAAGGACGCGTTCCAGAAGATGAGCAAAATACTAACACACAGGAAGATCTCAATAGAAACGAAGAAAAGAGTGCTAGACTGCTACGTGATGTCAGTTCTTCAGTACGGCTGTGAATGCTGGACAATATCATCGAAAATGAGGAAAAAACTGGAAGCGGCCGAAATGTGGTTCTACAGAAGGATGCTACGGATATCGTGGACTGAGCATACAAGCAACGACGAAGTGTTAGAAAGAATGGCAACAAAAAGGAAATTGATGCTGAGCATCAGGAAGAGACAACTGAAGTTCCTGGGACATGCAATGAGGAAGGAGAGCCTGGAGAACCTGATACTGACTGGTCAGATGGAAGGAAGGAGAGACAGAGGAAGGCAGCGGATAACATATCTGCAGAGTCTGATCAGGTGGATGACGGAACGGGGGTTGCCAGGAGCAACAGGAGCAAACATACTAAGAGCCACAAGGGATAGGGAGACGTGGAGATCCATGATCGCCTACGTCCTGAAGGGACAGGGCACATAGAAGAAGAAGAAGAAGTACCTTTATAGTAGTGTTTTGGAAGACAGTGTGAAGTTAAAATTGCTGACAGTGAAATACTGATGGAAAATCATCTAAGGCAAGCAGACATTTTTTAATAAAGTGATCGATATGAATGATTAAGCATTAACAGTATTAATATGAGTAAAACGTTGTCAATTAACTGATTGTTGTTACCATCAGCATCCCGACTTCTGATTTTCGTAAGCGAAATTTTCTACCCATTCTTCAGAGGATTTTTCCAGTTTGCTGTTATTATTTCCAAAGTTTTGCTTTTTATATTTCTGTGAATTCTTTATTTGTGTGGGTGCTTGTGGGTGCGCGTATTTCCTGTTTTAGCAGGTTTTGGTTGTCAAAGTAATTTTTCGTCGCCTCTTTTCCCCCCTCCTTCCTGTATTTACTATATTACCGTAGCTGACCAGACATTGGATAAGACGTTTGTTTCTTCTGCTAACTGGGTGCCGGTTCCAGTTTTGACGAAGAACAATTTACTTTTATTATTTTCAAGGGCACAGGCCGGTAGACGTAATACACACTGTTTAAATAGATAGATAGATAGATAGATAGATAGATAGATAGATAGATAGATAGATAGATAGATATGAACAGACCATGAGATAGATAGATAGATAGATAGATAGATAGATAGATATGAACAGACCATGAGATATAGATAGATAGATAGATAGATAGATAGATAGATATGACCAGATATGAGATAGATAGATAGATAGATAGATAGATAGATAGGAACAGACCATGAGATAGATAGATAGATAGATAGATATGATAGATAGAAGGAACTATGAGATAGATAGATAGATAGATAGATAGATAGATATGAACAAACCATGAGATAGATAGATAGATAGATAGATAGATAGATAGATATGAACAAACCATGAGATAGATAGATAGATAGATAGATAGATAGATATGAACAAACCATGAGATAGATAGATAGATAGATAGATAGATAGATATGAACAGACCATGAGATAGATAGATAGATAGATAGAAACGAAGTGACTGAGATAGATAGATAGATAGATAGATAGATAGATAGATAGATAGAAATAGGTAACGCCATAAAGTAAATTTTGTGATCTGCATGCTAAGCATTAGTAAATATTCCCCATCTGTTGACGTAACAAAACACATATAAGTACAGTCTGTATTTGAATATTAATACTGAAACAAGCTTCTGCGAAAACAGTCCAGTATCATTAGGTATCATGCCATTTAGATTCACACTTGTTCATATCTTCTTCAGCGGTGTTTCAGGGGTCGGTTTATGAACCTTCTTGATGCAGGATGATCAAGTCAGAGAATTGATGCTCATTTTGAACATGATGCATATTTGGAACTTTGTTGTTAGTAACAGTTGTCAAATGAATATTACTACACACTTAAAGCATTTCTGTAATTCAAGTAATTCCCAAAATCAACGCGTTGAATTACGTATGTGGAACGTCGCATTACATTGGTAAAAGCCTAAATCAGAGCAGATGTTGTCTCAGGTGCGTTAAGATAAATGTTTGGGTATAAACTCTCAGTTTTCTCAGATCAAATATTAAAAATGAACGAATGATGCCTCTTTGTATTAGCAAGGATAAACCTTCTTCGCACAGCTTAGACTGGTGTTACAGAATTACAAATAACGTTATCAAATATTAGAAACACCACTTGAAGACTTTCAACAACAGCAACGACTAAAATGGATAGCATATGTAACTCGAAGATAATTATATAATCAAGATGTTGACATTCTACACAACTTCAAACAAAAGTTTAATAAAATACTTAATAATATAAAAACAGGAAGAGTTACTGAACTTGAGAAACCTATTTTTCAGAAAGATTATTTTAACACAAATATTTTATAATTGTCTACCGAGAGTAACACTGGCTGCTCCGTAAATAAATACCGGATGGTTCCTTGTAAAGAAACGGCTAATATAATCTTTATCATTACTTGCAGGAAGATTGCTGGCATGACTATAAACGGATTTCTACTTATGGTAAAAGATGTCACCGGTGGTGTGCCTTAAGTTTTCCTGGTAGTTCAAATGTCGCTAGACTATGTTCAGTTATAAAAACAGATTTTACATTTACGCATGTAAATAATATATGTTTCTGTGTGCAAATCTAACTAAAAAGCGACATCTTCACGAATATAATTATCCACAAAATACCGGACGATATATGACACAAAATTAGCGTGTCATATCTCTTGATTATTTTTAGTGCTTGTAAAAAGAATAATTAACGCCAAAAGGATAGTTTAACCTGTTCTGAAGTTCCAGGAAAATATTGCTAACCAACATCCTCAACATATTCTAAGAAATATTCATCAACTTCTCTACCTGGCAAAATTGTTATAACTATCCTAAAAGTTTTTTCATTTTTGTCATTCATTTCGATACACACCCACTTACGAACACACTCACTCACAAACACACACACACACAAGCACAAACACAAACACACACACACACACACACACACACACACACACACACACACGCACGTAGACACACACGCGCACGCACACACACACACACATATATATATATATATATATATATATATATATATGACATCGTGTTCTGTGTGTATTAAAAATGAAATGATTTAAAAAAGATTATGTTTTATATATAAGAAAGAAAACTTGCAAGTCATTAATCTATTGTTGAAAAAAATCTAAGCTTCATCAGAAATTAAATATGGAAGAGTAAAAAAAAGTTCTAGTATTTTGTTGTTTGTTTTTTCATTAGATAAGTCGACTTCGTGTCGACTTATCTAAAGAATTTCTCGTTTTATGCATCATTATTCTATTTGCTCTATGCTGGATTTGGCTGATAATGTTTGTGTGAGATGTGTACGTCTAATAGATATATTTATTTTCTGTCCGTATGTTAATTTGGGAATTTCCGTTGTATTAAAAAAGAAATTAGATGAGACCAGTTGTAGTTGTAAGTAGTCTGATCTTAGATCTTAGGAATATGGATTTTATAAAGCTGATGACATCATAAACTGTATTTAGTTTGTGTTTATATATATATATATATATATATATATATATATATATCGAGGCAGCAATCTCTGAATGGGCATGTAAATTGGTACACTACATTGGTTTTTTGTAAAGAATTTAGTTTAGTGCTTGTTGGGTTATTATAGACTATGAGGTCAATTGTTTTAAACTTTTTATAATATATGATGAGTTTAATTTGATTATTACTTTCGACTGGTTTCATTTGTACGTATTATGTTTTTGAGAGTTTTTTCATCTTGTTTATAATTATTATGTATTTGGTTGCAATAGTGTAAGTTAATAGTGTTATGTTTATTTTGATGTAAACCATTATTATTAATATTATCATTATTGTTAGAGCTATTGTTAATTTTGTTGAGATACATTTTAATTTGTTGATCAATAACGGAGTTAGGAAATCCATTATTGACTAGTGTTTGCTTAATGTTGTGTAATTCTTTATAAAATATAGATTTGGAAGAAGATATCATTTGTGTGCGTTGAAGTAAGTTTTTTATAACAGCTAACTTGTATCGTTGGGGGCATTCACTATTATAATTAAGAAGACACGAATTTATGCTAGTTGGTTTCCTATATAGAGAAGCAGTAAATTTATGTGTGCTAGAATCAAAGAATACATCAAGGAATGGGAGTTTGTTATTAATATTAAGTTCTAATGTAAATTTGAGGACGGAGTGACTTTCAAATTTGTTTTTAAGATATTTAATTTGATCGATATTCTTAGCTAAAACAAAGATGTCATCTATGTATCTTATATATATAGATTAATTAAAATAATTAATGACAACAATAAACCCTCTATATATTTTTTGTTTTGTTTTGTTTTTTTTTTTGTAGATTTTAATATATTCTATCTCTTTTTAAAATATCTCCTAAATCTTTCTATGTCACTTACTCAAACTATGTGGGAAGGTTATGCATTGTTTTCTTCTATTTTTCTTGTCGTCAATCTGTGTAATGCGCATTAATTCTCTTAACTTTCATTCTTCACTATCACTTAGAAATTTCAACTGTCTCAACCAATCTAAAATTGAGGTATGAAGGCAATAAATAAATTAAAATATAATATATCCATTTATCAGTTCTATTTAACAATATATATATATATATATATATATATATATATATATATATATGTATATATAATAATATTTATTAATAAATTATAACATTGATATGTTATAATATCACTACAAAGTAGCTATTTTGTTTCGACACTTTTTGTGTCTTTTCAAGTGATGTTGTTATTTCGAAAATATATATATATATATATTACTTTGAATATTTTTTTAGTGGATATACGTATTTGAGTACATCGTTCATTTATCTATTAAACAGGATATTTTTTTTTAATTTCCGTTTTAACAGCCAAGAAGACTTGCATCCTCCGACAGGATTTGAATCTGCGTCCCGCAGGTCAATTTCAACTAAGAATAACGTTTATAAGAATAAAAGTCTATTGGATTAATACAACATCCATTCTTATATATATATACATATATGAAATGAATTGTTTGAACATCATTTTTTATCGATACATGTATTTAAATAGATATTCTGATTTTTAATTAAACAGTATTATATATCTACCGGCCTGATTATTTACGACAAATTGTTATTACGAAAATGTGTGCCATTCGGCAGGATTCGAACCTGCGACCACTATTTATATAGGGGAAGCTACCATTTGATCTGGCAACGTCTTAGACCTTTCGACCACGAATAGCCTCCAGTCTAAACGAAGTTTTTACATTTTCGTAATAACAATTTATCGTAAATAATCAGCCCGGTAGATATAAATATATAATACTGTCTAATTAAAAAACAGAATATCTACTTAAATACGAGTTTCGATAAAAAAAAATAATGTTCAAACAATTCATTTCAAATTGTCGGTTGTTTATAACCAAGTTTCGTTAAAATTCGTTAATTTCCGTAACATGTTTATATATATATATATATGTTCATGCATGAGTTTATTTGTAGATATATACATTTTTGTAACGATTTTAAATCGTAACATGGATATGTAGTAGCGTTTGTTTATGATCACATTAGATCAAATCCATTATAGCTTAAATTGACTGATGACTTGTAATGCTTCGAAGTCTGTCAGAAACCAGTGAAGGAAATTACTTCTGTCCAGGATTTTGTATAGTGGCATTTATTGGAATATAAATATTTTTCTGTTAGAAAGAAAAAAAGAAAGAAAAAAAAGAAAGAAAAGAAAAAACTCTCATGGGTCGATCTAAAAAGCGGAACTTATAATTAATTTTCTTTTTGTTCTACCCTATCAGTTTATTAAACATTGAATTTAGCCTCAAGGGTTTCTGACATCCCCTTTTGGTTCTTGCTATCGATGTGCTCCAATTAACAAACACATATGTTCTGTGTTAGGTGGTGGGGATTGTTCATCGCAAGTAAGAGCATATGGAAAAATTTACTTCAATTTATACGTAAGATGAAGCGATTCAATATGTGAGCCAAAAAAAAAAAAAAAAGTAACGAATGAGACCGGAAGTTACTTTGCTCGGAATCATGGGGGGGAAAAAAAGAAGGGAGAACTAGACATAAAGAAGAAAAGTCAGTGGTTGATTCTACTTTTGAGCTAAATCAAATGATTAGCTCACTCATGATCTTAAAGTGGTTGCGAATTGAAGAAAAATATTTTTATTCTATTTCTTGTTTATTATTATATTTTCGTCTCCTGAATTAACTTAGGAAAAAAACGAAAGAAGACGACGAGAAAGAAATTACGGATTAGTTAGTGAATTAGAAATAATCGAGAGAAGAGGTCACTCATAGTAAAATTTTAAAAAAATGAAAAAAATAAATATGCATTGGCCAATTAAGAAAAAGTAATCTAGTGTGATCATAAATTAAAGAAATTATAGAAATGAGTGACATTTTGATGGAGTTAATTGAATATGTATGACTTTTCAAGCCAAATGGCTATTAGTATAGAAGTTGTATGCGCGCATTAATGTTTGAACTTCCTGCTTTTGTTCATGTATCTGTAATTTTTTTACGTGTGCGTATGTTCGCATGGGCAAATTCGGGTATGTAGATAAATATTACATACAAATTATATGCATATATGCAAATATATATCTGCATATGTGCGTATGTGTGTACTTATATAGAGAGAGAAAGAAAGAAAGAGAATTATATATATATGTATATATATGATTTGAAAATAGAGATATATGTCTATATATATATATATATATATATATATATGTCTCTATTTATATATATATTCTATATATTGCGTATACAGATAAGGGTATATATATATATATATATGTATATGCATATATATATATATATATATATATGTATATACATATATATATATATATATCTTATCTGAGTATATATATATATATATATATATATATATACCCTTATCTGTGTATACAGAAATAGAGATTATAAAAACAGTGTGGTATATATTCATTGTAGAATATGTATATGTTTGAGCGTGCATGTGTGTGTGTTTGTGATTATATATATAGAAAGTGATATATATATGAGATATTAAAATAAAAATTTATACATATATATATATATATATATATACGTATATGATAATATATATGTGTGTGTGTGTTTATATGTGTGTGTGTGTGTATGTTTATGTGCGTGTTTGAGTGTATATGTATATACAGAAATGTTATGTTTATAATATGTGTCATTTATATTCATAGTGGTACATATCATGTATGTGTGTGTGTTTATGTGTGCGTAATCATTAGTTTGTTTTAAATAGTTATGATTTAAATAAATTTGTATGTTAATGACATTAGTAACTGTTTCCCTATCAGGAAGCTTTCTGCCTTTATTGACAGAACAGATAGTGGCACAGTTGGTTATTTTTTTTAAAATATTTCTGTTTAAAAATTCATAAAAATAAGTTCATTTTGTACATGTTTTCGTTTGTGATTTTATAGCGCCAGTGTACAAGGTTTACAGAAGAACGCTAAGACCGACATGTTTCTTTCGTTCAAAAGCATTTTTAACCATTGATCTAAAAACAATTTCTATACATCTGACAGTTTAAATATTTCTGAATGAATTTACTGCCATATATGGTATCCATTATGAAAGTTTTGATCTGACAAGGCTGTTTAAAATCATAACGAGCGTATAAGTTTCTTTTGTTTTGTAGTAATTCACGATCTAATCTTAGTACAGTTTATTCTATGTTCAATTTCCTTATCGTCTATACTAAATTTGTTATAACTGATCCACACACCGATGTATGCAAAGTGTTTAGTAATTACTAATTCCATATCTTGAATTTCCGTAATGGATTCAGTGCAGATACCCACAGTGCTTTCTCTCAAATTCCAGGTCAAATATGAAAAATTGGGAAGTGTACAATAGCGACTAATCGACCAAATTATTGAAGTATTTATTATTTACTAATCGACCAAATTTGTGGATTCTGAGATTAATTGTTATATCAGGAGAAAGCCTACATCTGACGAGGTTATTTAAGAATATGATTTATGTTTTAAGTTAATTTTTTGCGGTATTAGGTAAAACTCCCTCTAGTGTGGTCTATCCTATCTTCATTGTACTTATCTCCTATGCTAAATGTATTATAACTGATCCGTGCACCTAATTATTGAAGTATTTATTATTTACTAATCGACCAAATTTGTGGATTCTGAGATTAATTGTTATATCAGGAGAAAGCCTACGTCTGACGAGGTTATTTAAGAATATGATTTATGTTTTAAGTTAATTTTTTGCGGTATTAGGTAAAACTCCCTCTAGTGTGGTCTATCCTATCTTCATTGTACTTATCTCCTATGCTAAATGTATTATAACTGATCCGTGCAACTAATTATTGAAGTATTTATTATTTACTAATCGACCAAGTTTGTTGATTCTGAGAATGATTGTTATATCAGAAGACTGGTGGATCAAAGCAAAAATGGTTGTTGTTATATGAGCAAATAAAGAAGCCCTTTTTAACCATCAGTATAAGAAATAGATTGTATACAGGTGACATTTTATATATTTATGAACGAGTTTAGTGCCATGCATTTCTTCTGTTATGAAAATCTACATCTGACGAGGTTATTTAAGAATATGATTCAAGTTTTTAAGTTAATTTTTGGTTTTGTAGCAACTTGCGGTATTAGGTAAAGCTACCGCTAGTGTAGTCTATCCTATCTTCAATTTACTTATTTCCTTTGCTAAATGTATTATAATCCTCCATACACCTAAGTATTGAAGTATTTATTATTTACTAAAACTACATCTTGAATATTTATGATTGGTTCAGGCTATATCACCGCTTTTATTTCAATTCTATTGATGTAACAGATAATGAAACCTGGGACTTGTTTATTTACTAAGATTTGTCTGCATTTAGATAATTCACTTAACCAACTTGGAGAAAGAAGGGATTTTATTTTATTATTTATTGTTCGGTGTATGTACGACTGCTTTCGTCACTGAATTGTTCTATACTTATATATATATATATGTGTGTGTGTGTGTGTGTGTGTGTGTGTGTGTGCATACAAATAAGCTTGTGCCTTTATTTAAATCGACAAGAATTTACAAAATATGCATAAGCATACGATATATATGAATGCAAACATATACACACACATGTTTTCGTATGTCTGTGTGTGTGTGTGTGTGTGTGTGTGTGTGTGTGTGTGTGTGTGTGTGTGTGTGTGCAACTGGTGTAATAAAAGTAGATACAAACGTCAGCATATTTTAATGCCTGCCATCGTTAGTAAAACTGTAATCAGTGTAGAAGATTAATATTACAAAAAAAAATTAATGAAAAAGACTGACTGTACTGTAAAAATATAAAATATGATATTTGTGTTGAATTAATGCCCCCAGAAAGTTAAAACTCCCCATTTCAACTTACATTCATAAATACATATAGATATGAATAGACAACCAGTGATAAACCAGCGTATATATGTATATATAAATAAATATATATATATATATATATATATATATAGGTATCTTCTGTATATATATATATATATATATATATATATAGGTATCTTATGTATATATATATATATATATATATATATATATATATATTTATATATATGTATCTTTATATATATATATATATATATATATATTCACCATTGTGAAAATAAAAAAAAATAAAAAAACAAAACGAATAATGTCTTCCCGAGATCTTTCACACTTACCCTGATCACTTATACGTCCTCTCTTGACGTTGTTATTCTTTTCCTTTACGTTTTGGACTGCTGTATCCAGTTTATTTCTTCGCCTTGATGACACGACTGGGAGTTGAAAGACTGACACCAACAATATCCGCGATCTCTCTGTAAGGCTTGCCAGTGTGTTCGTGCAGCGTTACAATTTTCGTACTCTTCCTTGGAGTAACATCCATTGCAGACAAGTAATCAACAATCCAGACAATAGTGTCTGAACGTGATGATAATCCTATGCAATCCCGGATAATTTTTAAGGGTAAACAAATTTCATTATACACCCCAAAAATTAAATTCATATTACTGCAAACCACTGTAAATAATTTTATCTGAGGAAAAAATAGACATCGATTACACCTCGTCACTCCAGTTGGTTTAAAACTGACTGTATGATAAAAGAAATGAAACTAAACCAGTTGTTCTAATTTATTTGGACAAGGGTTTAACATCCTTTAACAAGTTCTGATATTTCAGTGATGGGGTCAAAATTCATAAGTTAATTTTCACCTTTCGCTATTGTAATAATAATTCAATACTCAAGGAAAAAGAAGAAAGACAAAAACGGAAAGAAAAATAGGAGAACGAAATAAAATGAAAAAATTAATAATTAAGCGTTTCAAAAAAAGAAATAAAGAAAGGATAAAAATAGTAAAGAAATAAACTGGATAAAATATTAAATAAAGAAATGAAAAAAAAGAAAGAAAGCTGGAAGTGATAGAGAGTGGTTTAGGGAGACAAAAGAAAGTAAAAAAAATGAAGAACCTGCTTTTATGTGGATATGTCTCATTTACAAATAATAGTTATACCTATACTTTTCTTTTGTGGGGTAAGCTAATCTTTTGTATTCACTAATCAGATGTTTGTTTGTTTTTGTTTTTTGTTTTTTGTTTTCATGTCATATAATTTTTCTTATTTTGTCTACTTTGGCCTTTGGTACTTGGTTGGGTTTTATGGATGCTCCATTTCTATTTTTGGGTACTTAACTTATTGACAGACTAATTCTATCCTGCGAAAGGTAGAGTCACAGAAAATTTTCTCTCACTTCTATTTTAGATTGCCAGCAGCCCAAAATGCCAAATACAGTTGCGGGATACTAAAATCAAGCAGGTACAAAAATCTAAATACCTAGGAAGTGTTCTAACAGAAGGTGGAAAGTGCGACACAGAGATCAGAAAGCGAACTGGCATGGCGAAAGACGCGTTCCAAAAGCTGAGTAAAGTATTAAGAGTCGGGAAATTTTCACTAGAAAATAATAATAGATGAAGGAAAAACATGAAGAAGCTGAAATGTAGTTCTACAGAAGGATGCTGCGGATATCATGGACCGAGCATATGAGCAATGATGACGTTTTGGAAAGGATGGAAACAAAAAGAATTTTAATATTGAGCATCAGGAAGAGACAACTAAAGTTCTTGGAACATGCAGTAAGGAAGGAGGGCTTGGAGAACCTGATACTAACAGGCCAGATAGAGGGAAAAAGAGACAGGGTAAAGCAGCGAATAATGTATGTGAAGGGCCTGAGCAGGTAAACGACAGAACGGGGGTTGCGTGGTGTTACAGGAGAAAGTGTGCTCATAGCCACCAGGAATAGGGAGAAATGGAAGGCCATGATTGCCTACGCCCTGAAAGGACAAGGCACATAGAAGAAGAGTTGCCAATTTAAAAAGTTATTTTAATATATTTTTTCATTTTAATTACCTCATTATTCAAGGTTACTCCCAAATTAAAATTATGAGTTGCCAATTTAAAAGGGTAATTTTAATATATTTTTTAATATTTAATTATCTGATAATTCTAAGTTTTGTTTTATAATCATATTGCCCCAAGCAAGGCATTTTACTGCCACTTTTGCAGTGAGTTACATAGGAGGAAAGTTATGAGCAAGAATGACAGGTTATAGGGAGTGTCAGGAAGTGGGTAAGAGAAGGATGAGAATACTGATGAGATTGGAGTGGACGGAGAAAGGAGCATGAGAGAAAGGATGCAGGTTAGTGAGATAGATGACTATTGACTTTACATTTAAATTCTTGGAAATTGTAGCTGTCGGGGATGCAAGTAAATGGAACTAAATTCCACAGGGGGGGAGTGCGAAAAAAGAAGCTGTTAGAGTAGAATTTGCGTTTATATTTTATTGTTTTTAAAGTAAAAGAGTGGGACATAGTTGCTAATTATGTGGATCGAGTAAATTCATATATAGGGGGCACCAGTGAGCTAAGTTATCGGAGCAGAAAGTATTTGTAGAAGAGACACAGGGAAGCCACATTGCGCCGGTGATAAAGTGACTGTATCTGAGGATCGATCACATTACAGATTCGCCACTGGATTTTGTCAAGGACCCCTAGGTGGATAGCAGGAGCACCCGACCAGATATGGCAGCAGTATTCAACGCACGGGCGGATGGTAGATTTATATATGTACAGGATTGTTTCAGACGGGCAAAATTCCATGGCCCTACAGAGAGAACCAACTTTCTTCGCAGCGGATTTAGCTATAGATTCTATATAGTCATTCCACTTGAGATCTGTTGTGAAAGTTAACCCGAGGTGGCGCAGTGTTTTGCTTTCAGGGAGACCAGCGTGATCCATGCTAATTAGGTAATTTCCTAATTAAAATTATGTTTACTGGTAATATCCTAAATCGAAGTGTATTCGTCGATTCTACAGGAATATTTCTATTATCCTTAGAGTCTTTTTTTAATTTCGTTCTTTTTTGTTCTTTTTTCTTTTTTCATTTTGTTTTTTTTTTCTTTTTTTTTTGTAAAACTTCACAATGTCAATTTTTCTAATATTACCTTGATTTGTCTCCTGAAGTGTGTGTATTATTTTGTCTTACATGTTCGAAATTCTCATTTTTCTATTTCCTGGTTTGTCCATGTGTTAATTTTAGCACAGCTATTATTATTATTATTATTATTAGTAGTAGTAGTAGTAGTAGTAGTAATAGTAGTAGTAGTAGTAGTATTTGCAGCAGTAATAGTAGTGGTGGTAGTAGTAGTAGTACAACCGGGTATCTTGTATTGTAGACTTACAAGTTTTCTCCATCCAATCAAAACAACTTTAGAAACAAAGAAGCTTTTGCAGAATTTTCTCAAAGTCAAATAATGCAGACTTCTGAAGTGATGAGATAATAGGATTTTTCTGATTTTTTCGATGTTGCATTTTCAGTTCAGTGGTATAAACTCCAGTTGATTTCGTTGCATTCACTCACGCACAAATACCCTTGGGAAATGTACTAATCTGTCTCTTCCTTCCAGTTATTAGTTAAATAACAGGACAAATTGGGTTCTATAGCTATGGCTGTTAACCAGTCTATTGTTGAAAGTAATGGCCACCTACTGTGGAATAATCTTCTGCCCAGTGAGTCATGTCTCTTACGAATCTGATCGCCCAAGTGAGTATGATGTATGGCACTTAACTGACGGGTATAAACGCCAACGCTTTAATGATAACTGGAACAATAGTGGCCTGAATGACCCACATTCCAACAACCCCAATATGGAGGTCTGAGCATGTCTCAATTTTGTGAAGTTCTTTGATCTTGATAATAATAATATTAATTTCGAAAAACTGTCAAAATATAAAGACCTGGAAATTAAAATAGAAAAAATGTGGAAATTGAAAACAAGAATCGTGCCAGTGATAGTAGGTGCACTTAGAATGATAAATTGGAACAAAACTACACATTGAAAGAATCCCTGGAAACACCAGCTTAAGAGATATACAAAAAATTGTATTATTAAGTACAGCCCACACACTAAGAAGAACTTTGTTTATGTAACGCTAGGGATGATAGGGGAGATATAAAAAACATTAAATGGAGCTATAACAACACACCGCGACCTGACTTAGGTCTTCTCGCAGACTTGGTAGGTAGTGCGACCATAGAAGAAATCGAAATATGATGAAAAATGTCATAATAATAATAACTGGTTTAACTAACTTTTAGGCATTTCTAACTAGATCTCACCTGGAAGTTTATGCGCCTCATTAACCAAACCTGTCACAATATGGTACATATTTATAATACATTTACCTTGTAATACATATACCTTGTATGGCTTTATGAGACAGAGTGTCACCATGAATATATTATGTTTCATATATTTTTGCCATCGTCATTCTCTTGGTATGTTGTTCTCTTAGTCAGTAACAGTAATAATAATAACTGAATAATAAATAATACTTACCAATGAGCTACTTAAAATAAGTAAATAAAATTAAGAGCACCTTCTTTTGCTGAATTATTTAGACTTTATAATTAGCCTTATTTATTTTTCACGAAATATTTGCAGAGATAAAACTTCTGAAGTGATAGGATACTAAGCTTTATTCCGATTTTATTAAGCTACATTCTTTAGGTTTAGTGGTATAGACATTTATGCCCCAATGATAAATAGAATAATAGTGGTATGAACGTCCCAAATTTTGACAATCTCGATCCCATGGTAAGTGAATACTTTATGCCTATTAAAATTTTGACCACGATATTGTGATATTTTTTACCATGGTATTATTTTTAACCTTGATTCTTCATCGATGAGCTAGTATTTTCATGTTACTTTGTTTAAGGACGATGAATTCTGCTTCAAGAACGCAGTCTCTTTGGAGAAATTATTATTATTATTTGATGCTTAGATATAATGTATTTTATATTTTTTCGCCTGGAACGTTAAGTAAATAGATATTTTTATTAGTTATTGAGTAGCTACTCTAGCATCTACGCATTGTTCATTCCTTAACGAAATAGAACACTCTTAGCTACTGTTGTATGTTTAAATGTTATATCACACTCAAAAAGACCAGAATTAAAATCGCCGACTGATGACAATTCAGTCAGGTTTCAATCCTTGTTAAAAGCAAGCAGATGTCTAACCGTATTGATGAGCTGTGATGCAGTGAAACAAATCTGTCTTAGGATGTCTATATATATATATTAAAAAATGAACAAATGGCAAACTTTCTCAATCTGACATGTTTTAGTTTGGAATAAACAACTGAAAATACCAAAGTTCTGTTCTTTTTTTTTTGTCTGTTTTATCTCAAACTCTGGCAAAAATTTAATGAAAATAAAACATTGAAACCTGTTAGATTGATGCACTTTTCTTATTTGGCTTTCATTTTAACATCCTGTCAGATTTAGATCCATTTGATGTTGATCTTTAATATAAATATATTTTTATATATTTATCTAACAGCCAAATTAAAATATCTTACGTCAACGTCACTTGACACTAAACATTGATGTATTGTTTCCGAGTTTCTCACCAGTCGCGGGACATTAACTATTGCAGTTTTGACCTATCGCAGGCTAAATCTCAACTACTGACCGTATGTTCAGAACGGTGGTCATATGAACTCACTGAAATCACCGACCGACCAAAGCGGAGTGTTCCCCGATAAAATACAAAAACGAGTTTTTCTTGACCAAAGCGACCCTTCAAGTTAAAGGGCATCCGTTGTGGTCTGACCTGGAGAGAGATGGCACCTGCTAGGTTTATTTTGCCCAAGACTCATCACGTATAAATTAATACCTTCTGAGAGCTGTGAAAAAGCTGGTCATGTATTTAGCTACGAAGTAACAAACACTAAGACCATGAATAGTTAGGGAACTGACGACAATGACGACGATGATGAGGGTGGTAGTGGTTAGGATGATGCTTATGGTTGTAGTGGTGGGTCATTTAGATGATGATGATGATGATGATATTCATCAGCTTGTCTTTACAGTTTCTCGTTATTTATCAAACACTGAGATGAATACTTCTATTAATCAAAACGACATGAGTTGCTTCTTTTATTTCTACATTTAGATACCATTTGCCATCAGTAAATAGAGAAATTGCCCATATAATATATCCTATATGTGTAGAATACAGTAAATAAAATCGTATGTGTCTGACTGTCTGTTGTCTGTCCATCACTCTCTGTTTACACGCTGTCAAAACCTAATTACAAACCATCAAAAGGACTACAATCCAGAAATTGGTATTGTTTATGCTGAAAATAAATTATCTTTAATCTTAGGCAACCAACATTTTTTCCGAAAATACTTTTTATTCTATACTATTTTATGAAACTTGAAATTAATTATATTTTAAAATATATTAGAAGTAAATCTAGTCAAATAATAATTTTAATTTTAATTTATTATTTTTCTTTTTATTATTTCATTATCTCTTTGATGTCATAAAATATTTAATTGAACCCAGTGAGGCTCTTTTTAATTTAATTTCTGATTTAAAAGTTTGTTAAACTAAAGAAAGTTATACAAAAATGGAAAAACATTGAATTGATAGTTAATTAATTGCAGACACCAAATTATTTCTTTTTTTAACTTCCATAGAAAAATAATCTATACAGTTGTAAATGTGGAAAAAATAATAAAAGTGGGCAGCAAATTTAACATATGTTTTTTTACTTATGTCTTTATATAAAAAAATATTACTACGAACAGCAATGGGTTGAATTTTTAAAATTTTATGAAATAATACAAGAAAAATGCCTTTGAATAATTATTCATTGTAGATTTTTTGTCTTATCAAAACTGAAATAAAATGAGTTTTATAATGTGATTAAACTATGCAACCGCCAACTTTGAAAAAAATATTTTTCGAGTTTTGATGGATTATGTTTTGTAAGCTTATTTTCAAGATGTGCGTTGTTATGCAGTGGATATCGGCACGGAACAAAAAATCGGGGAGCCGAGTTCGAATTCCAGTTGAATTCTTTGCATTCACTTACATGAAAATACTCTTGGGAAAGTTATTAATTCATTCTTTCCCTCTAGTTATGGGTTAAACAACATGACATATTGCGTTCTATAGCCTTGGCTGGCAACCGGTCTACTGCAGAAATTAATGGCAACTTACTGCGGAATAAACTTCTGCCCAGTCAATTATGTCTCTAAAGAGACATGATCACCCAAGTGTGTATCACGTAAGACACTTAACTGACTGACTATTTTTAGTAAGGTTTGGATGAATTTTTAGTTGATATTACTTAATTGTATTACTGAAATAACATTTTCAAGGGTTTTTTTTTAAATAACTACAAAAATATTTGCGAACATCCCAGAAATTAAAAATTACATACATTTTATCAAGAATTAACAGTGAAGATTTCCGTAATAAAAATATTGCCACAGAGTTTTTTGTTTTTTTTTATATGATAAACTAATCAGTAGACAATTAATCAATTAATGAATTAGTACATTTAATACTTCACTCTAAAATAAAACAAAGGATAGTTTTTTTTATGCTTACATATACAGTAAAACATCTATTTTGGTTATATATAATCATTACTTCCTGTCGCTATAGAAGTTTATATCTCCTTTTGTCTATAATCGTATGTTTATTTTGTTCAAATGTATTAGAATGCGTGAACCACTATATATATATATATATATATATATATATATATATATATTAGTTTACAACATAGCTACCCTGTCAAGTTGCAAAATGCTCTATATTAGATAGATAGATAGATAGATAGATAGATATGAACAGACTAGATAGATAGATAGATAGATAGATAGATAGATAGATGAACAGACAGATAGATAGATAGATAGATAGATAGATAGATAGATAGATAGATAGATAGATAGATAGAACAGACAGATAGATAGATAGATAGATAGATAGATAGATAGATAGATAGATAGAACAGACTAGATATAGATAGATAGATAGATAGATAGATAGATAGATAGATAGATATGAACAGACAGATAGATAGATAGATAGATAGATAGATATGAACAGACTGAGATAGATAGATAGATAGATAGATAGATAGATAGACTGAGATAGATGAGATAGATAGATAGATAGATAGATAGATAGATAGATGATAGATGAGATAGATAGATAGATAGATAGATAGATAGATATGAACAGACTGAGATAGATAGAGAGATAGATAGATAGATAGATAGATAGATAGATAGATAGATAGATAGATAGATAGATAGGCAAGCTAGAAAACAAATAGTCATTGTTTATAAAATGTTTTGGTTTTTGCAATACTTTATCAGAGAGTATAAAATCGAGGAAAAATCCTGATATTTTTAATTTTCATACAAAACAAATTTTGAATATCAGAATTGTCTTTTTACACTTCCACATTTCATTCTGTGTCGTATGCCTAATGTCTCGAAAGAGATATGATCGCCGTGTGTTTATTGCATATGCTAATTAACTAACTGGCTGAAATACATAAAAAATTATTGTAGAAATTTTCAAAGAAAAAATGGCGTTCTCCAAATGGAAACAGTAATACTAGTTAAATCTTATCTAAACTTATTTATAAATGGAACTTTGTGTGTGTGTGTGTGTGTGTGTGTGTGTGTGTGTGTGTGTGTGTGTGTGTGTCCGTTACCTATAGACTCCGAAATGGCTGAACCGATTTTCTGGAAAATTTACTCAGTTATACTATAAGCGTCTACGAGTGTTCTTACCTCGGTTTTGTGTCGCGGTACCCCCGATAAATATTGAAAATCGATAACCGAAAAAATCGGGTTATAGAATGAGTTGTCCGATTTTAATAAAATTTGATACACTCATAGACAAAGACATAAGAGACGATATTCAAAAGTTTCAAGATTTCAGTTCTTACAATAGTGCAGAAAATCGATAATATATATATATAAGGCAATATGTTTGTGTGTCAGTCTACGGTTTCGCTTTAACTGGAAACACCTATTGCATTTTAGTCATTCGTGCCAACGTCCAAAGAGTCTGAGCTCCAGGACCATGGATTAGTTTTAAAGCCTCCATTACATTCGAGCAACGCCGGGCTATACTGCTAGTTAAAAAAAAAGAAAATGTCTCATTTTATATAAGTGCCAGTTTAAAGACATTGATGGTCAACCTTCCACTTAAGATGTTTGAATGACCACACTCTCTCTAAGGTATTCATATTTCGACGACTTTTTCAATCTCTTTTTTTCTAGGACTTTGATATTTTCAAAGTTTTCTACAGTTTTTATGTTCAGCCTCTCTTGATTTGAATAATTATTATGAATATTCTAAATGTATATGCCAGCGTTATTTTTTTTCTATCGTACATCGTAATTACATGCAGATATATACTTAAATAACAACCTCTGTTGCTTGTTTTTTATGTCACTGACGGGCACTCCGACTTATCAAGATTGGTTCACTAGATAATTACTGCTGAATTGTAAGTTCGATCCTCACTGGGTGCCCCATACTTGCGGCGTTATACCACATCTAAGCTATGCTTAGTGAATCACTATATCTAACATTTTTTAACCCTTTTCCAATAGCGCCTGAACTTACCTTCACCAGTTTCTTATTGGCGACTCTTTGTCTGTGGTTAGGGATTTCCGAAAACGCCCACAAACACAAACATTTTTATTAGATGTGCATGTTATCGCACGTACACTCACACACACACAAACACACACACACACACATATATATATATATATATATATATATATATATATATATATATATATATATACAAATGCAGTAATGTATTCATATAAGTTAGAGTTTTGTACAAAGATTTTGTTCAAATTTTTTATAGCATTGAAAATGAAACATTAGATGGAATGGTTGGTCCACACATTTTTCAAGAAGCGGAAGTTAGGAGTTGCCAGGATGCCATAATTCCAAAAAACACATGACAGGGAAAAGACCTATTTCCGGAAAGACATTCCGCTTCTTAGCTTAAAAAACTAAAGAGGCCCTATTCTGTTAGCAGAATGTTAATTTTATTCATACCATTAACGGAATAGATGGGCCAGAATGTTTATATCCTATTTTAATCAAAATTAAACATTATTTATATCTTCTGTATGCTGGAGTTTTATTTGTAGAATATAATAAAACCGGATTAAAAATGCTTTAAATAAGATGTTCGAATGGAGAACAATTGTGATTGTATTGTAGTTAACTGTTCTAGCAAGCTATTTAAAGTATTTCACACGTGTTAGGCCACATAAAGTCAAATTGTTTTAGTTACTGGGCCCGTCATTAGAACGATTTATTTTAGCATCTGTTGATTTTTTTTTTAATAACTTGTCCTCTTAGGAAGTAAGCGATAATGACTCTCCACATTCTTCTTTTTCTTCTTTCTTTCTTTCTTTTGCTCTGTTCTGTCAATTATTTACACAAGCTTTTTTAATGATATATTTGTTGCATTCCTCTATCACTTGGATTCAACATGATTTTCCGGTGAAACTTTAACAAAAGTTTCCTATTTTCTCTTTATCTTATCATTAATATTTTATTTCTATTTGATCAAAATTCATTCAATATGTCACTTATTGGCACATTGACGCGATGTAATGTTTAGTAAGATTGGTTCACTAGAATGTTAGATTCTCTACAGAATATATTAAAGGCAATGTTGAGAGTTTTTTCTGTCTGAATCTATCCTGCACATTTATAAATCTACTATCCGCCCGTGCACTGAATACTGTTGCCATATCTGGTCGGGTGTCCCTGCTATTCCCCTTGGGCTTCTCGACAAGGTACAGCGGAGGGTCTGTAATGTGATCGATACTGGCTTGGCAGACCGCCTGCAGTCTCTCTCTCACCGGCGCGACGTGGCTTCCCTGTGTCTCTTCTATAAATACTTTCATGGCTTCTGCTCCAATGAACTTAGATCACTGGTACCCCCTAGGTTCGAATTTGCACAAGATACTAGATTAGCAACTAGATTCCACCCTTTTACAGTGAAACCGATAAAATGCAACCGCAACTTCTACTCCAACAGTTTCTTTTCTCGTACTTCCCGACTGTGGAATTCCCTTCCACATGACTGCTTCCCCGACGGCTACAATCTCCAGGAGTTTAAATGTAAGGTCAATAGACAACTCCTAACACACTAACTTGCTTCCATTCTTTCAAACACTCTTCCCATCCTCCAAACTATCTATCACCCACCCTCCTGACATTTCCTATATCTAACCACTCTTTCTATTTTCCTTCCCCTATGTAGCCCCAAGCGCAATAGTGGCCTTGCTTGGGTTGAAACGATTAAAAAAAAGAAAAGTCATTCATAGCTATCAGCTCTCTATATACTTTCTTTATTATCTGTGAACTGATTTATATTCTTATAAAAGATAAGGGCCTGTGTTCCAGTTCTCTCCTGTACGGTTTGGAATTATAAAATTATCTTTCTCTTAGATAATTTTGAACAAAGTCTAGGCAGTATATAGTTTATGCTACTATTTAGCCTATAGCAACGAGAAGAGACCCCTTTCTCTAGACTAACCCAAAATTTGAAATCGATTCGTGCGTTTCACATTTCACACCTTTTCTGATAGCAGAAAGCAATATCCTGATGTTTAGCTAAAGAAAATAAACCAAGATATGGTTCAAATTTATTAGTTTTTACTTATATCAATCAGTTAAATGCCATACGTTATACATGCTTGAGCGATCATATCTCTTTTAATCTATGCTTTAACATACTAGGCAGAAGATTTTTCCGCAGTGGCTGTCATTTCTTTCTCCCGTAGACTAGTTTCCAACGAAAGCTATAGAACCCAGTCTTTCTTGATATTCAACTCATAGCTGAAGAAAGAATAGATGGATTCATAATTTTTCTAAAGGTGTTTGTGCGTAAGCGAATGTAACTTAAAGCCAGAATGTTCTTACTTCTGATACTAAGAAAATATTTATATATCTGTCAATATTGTAATTTGGTTAACGATTAATACTAGATACGTCACTGAAATCGCTAAAAACAGCATAGTATGAATAAAGAGTGGTCCCAAAATTAATAAAAACGACCTTTTCCCATCAAAATCTTTATATTATTAAGAAAGATCAAAGTAATTTGTATTTATTTCTAAAGATTTTTGAATCCTTTCTAGCATGTTAGACATTTTGCCAGAAAATCTTGAGTAAGCAGGTAGCCAAAACGTTTACGACTGTTTTACAATGGAAAAAGTAATGACATCACCAACTTTTTTGAAAATTCTCGTAAAAATCACACAATTGTCAGACGTTAATGAAACTTTCAGTACTCATTCACAAAGAAATGAAATTATTTTTGAAATGATTATGTTTTAAAAAAATTTGGTAAAATATTTTTTTAACTCTGTTACCTCCCTCCACGTAAATCCGTGAAATTTTAATAAATTTTAGTGTTGCGGTCAATAATTTTATTAGTTAACGCAGAACACATTGGGTAGTATAAATCATCCATTATTTTTTAATTTCCCCACTTATCAAAAAATCTGCTCCAAAGAGCAAAATAAAAAAAAACCAATAAAACTTTGATTTTATTTAATTCGATTACGTTTTAATTGCTTGAATAAATAAAAATTAAGGACATTATAGTCTGAAGAAAAAAAATTCGATTACTAAGAAAATTTTAAAAGAATTGTTTTCACTTTCTTTTTTTGTTATTATAATAATAATATATAAAGTTTCAAAAACATTTTTTAAATCTTCAAAGAACTGTTGCGGTTGGATTTTTTGTTAAGAATTGATGATTGATGATGCCTATCGAAAATTAAAAAGTTTAATAAAATTCGTTCTGCCTCCATAGTTTAATTTTTGTGTGTGTGTGTGTGTGTGTGTGTGTATGTGTGTGTGTGTGTGTGTGTGTGTGTGTGTGTGTGTGTGCATTTGAAGTTTTTTTATGGTAACTTCTATGTGCAAAATAAAAGATCAGAGTTTCCTCCCTTACCCGAAAAACATTGTACAATTTTGTTACTTATAAACGTCATGCCCTTTATCTCTAATCAAGAATCTGTCAACAAATTCTTGATTTACGGCCTGAATAGGTCAAAAAGTTCAAATCTGTGATTAAGAAATAGTTTTATTCTAAATTCCACGCCATAAATAAGTAATACTTGTGTAAATCAGATTAATTTAACATAAAATATACTAATTTTCCAAAATAATGTGTCACAGATGTATATTTTATTTTTGCAAGATTTTAAGACAGAGAATTAAATTTATATACAAATGTGTAGATCGCTCAAAAATGGTTGCAAAATTCAAAAATTGGAAAAAAAATCTCGAACTTTTATATTCCAATCAATATAATTTTCTGTTTGAAATAAACTAAAGAGTATTTTGCTTACTGGAAATAGTAAGTTTAATCATTTAATTTTCAATTAAAACTGAAATAAAACTTTAAAGAATACTATTTCATTTTTAAATATTCAATTTCAAGGTTAGATATCGAAAATGCAGTGGCGTACCTAATACTATCAGTATCCAGAGGTAAGGTTATTGTGTCGGTTTTACAGGTGACATGAAGTGAATTATTCAACATATTTATTCTGGATAACTTTTATTCGATTGTCAGCAATCTTTCTTTCTATCTTTCTTTCTTTCTTTCTTTCTTTCTTTTTTTTCTTCCTTTTTTCTCACATTCTTTTATATGTGTTTCATTTCTTTCTCGTGTCGTTGCTTTAATTATAATTTTTTCATATTTTCTTGACCAGTTTGCTTCTAATTTTTATTAATTTCTCTTTTGCGTTTTTTTTTTTATATTTCAGATCCGGATAGTTTCCTCCATGTGTTTCTTTTTATATTTATTTATTTATTTCCTTTCTGAATCTTTTCTGAAATTGTTTACACTCATTTTTCTTTTATATTCCTTTTCTTTTGTTTTTATATGTAATTTCCTTTCAGTATGGTTCTTTCTTTCTTTCTTTCTTTCTTTCTTTCTTTCTTTCTTTCTTTCTTTCCCTTCTGAATTCTTCCTGAAATTATTTATTCATATTGTTTTTTATTTATTTTTCTTTTGATTTGCTTTTGTATATTATTTTCCTTCAATATGATTCTTTTTTCTTTCTTTCTTATTTACCTTCTGAATCCTTCCTTAAATTGTTTCCCTCAATGCCTTCTTTTATCTTTCTTTTTTGATTTTTATATTATTTTTTCAATATGATTCCTTCTTTTTTCCTTCTTTCTTTTTCTTTCTTTTTTTCTCACTGAATTTTTCCTTAAATTGTTTACACTCGCTGTTTTCTTTTATCTTCCATTGTTTTTGTATATTATTTCCTTTCAATATGACACTTTATTTCTTTCTTTCTTTCTTTCTTTCTTTTTTATTCTTTTATAAATCTTTCCTTAACATTTTACATTCATTGTTTTCGTTTATCTTCTATTTCTTTTGTTTTTTCGTATATATTTTCTCTCACTATCATTTTTTCTATCCTTCATTTTCTTTCTTTCTTTCTTTCTTTTCTTTTCTTTTCTTTTCTTTCTCATTACCATTCTGAATTTTACCTTAAATTGTTTACATTCATTGTTTTCTTTTATTCTTGTATATTATTTTTTTAATATGACTCCTCTTTCATTTATTATTTATATATTTATTTTTTATTTCCCATCTTTATCTTTCCTTAAATTGTTTACAGTCATTATTTTCTTTTATCTTACTTTTCATTTATTTTTGTAAATATTTTCTTTCAATATCATTCATTCATTCTTTCTTTCTTTCTTTCTTTCTTTCTTATTTCCCTATTGAAACTTTTCTTAAACTGTTTACACTCATTGTTTTCTTTTTTTAATTTTTTGTTTTTGTAAATTATTTCCTTTCAAGATCATTCTTTCTCTCTCTCTCTCTTTCTTTCTTTCTTTCTTTCTTTCTTTCTTATTTCCTTTTTGAAACTTTTTCGGATTATTTACACGTATTGTTGTATTTATTTTATTTTTTGTTTTTGTAAATTATTACTTTCAATATCATTCTTTCTTTGTTTTCTTTTTTTATAATTTTTTTGTTTTTGTATATTATTTTCTCTCAATATCTTTCTTTCTTTCTTTCTTTCTTTCTTTCTTATTTCCCTTCTGAATTTTTCTTAAATTGTTTATACTCATTGCTTTCTTTTAATTTAATTTTTTGTTTTTGTAAATTATTTCATTTTAATATCATTCGTTCTTTTTTCTTTCTTTCTTCTTTCTGTTGTGACCAAGTGAATGGTACAAGAAATAACAAAACTTGTGTTATAGAAATATTGTATATTTAACAGTAAATACAACAGTGTAGTATTATGCAGCTAGTGCGTGTGTTGGTTGTCCAGCGTTCAATCAATTCGACTGTTATTATTTATTTTTGATATTACAAAAAATGTTGCACAAGGTCAAAATGGAAGGTGGGAAAAGGCTGGTCTTCATCTGTCTTAAATTAACATAGCTAGCCTCATTCAATGACCCAAGAAGACTACACAAAACCCCTTTCACCAAAATATCACATTCTTACCTAGTATTCTTACTACAAACACCATAATGCCTCAAGACTCTGAGAAAATCTAAGCCCATATGTACAATTTTTCTGTTGGGTGGGGGATAGCAAATTTAAAATTGATAACCCCGATGAGTATGTATACAATGAATGAGACTATATACAAAAACTAAACAAATTTGTTGTTAGTAATAAAAAAAATAAACACAATCGTGACATATATATTAGTTAGCTGGGCGAAATTCTAGTGGGACGTATACAAATCTAACGGTCATACACACAATCACTCACTCAACCAAACACAACAACAAATACGCAATTGAGATACTCGAGTACTAAAATTGCCCTGCATTTACCAGGGAACTAACGGTAAAAGAACTAAGTCAGTAAAGGAAAATCGGGTAGATGTGTGAAACACAAACTTTCGCCCAACCATTTAAAGGAAAGAATCCTCCGAGACCACAGATGAACTGCGGCCTCGGCCTTTTCTCGTACCTCCGCCAATTCATTTCTAACTGGAGATCAGGACTGTACCAGATGCCGAGAATTTTGATCGGCCCGTCCGTCCAGAGGAAAGGCCCTGGAAGAGAAACTCCCTTCCACGCGTCCAACCGCAAACCAATAGACTTATCGCGGTTGATCTTGGCCCCTGTCATCGTCTCGTACCCTCTGATTTCTTTGCCGACTTCGTCAATCTTGGTTCTTCTTGACACAAGAACCGAAACGTCGTCAGTATAGACAGAATACTTGGTCGAGATACGACAAGGTAAGGAAATCCCCCGTAGGACCTGATTCGCCTTCAATTTACGAAGGAACGGTTACATCGCAAGAACATAAAGCAAAGGCGAAAGCGGATAATCTTGACGAATAGAGCGAGTCAATAGAAAAGGCTCCGATCGTACTGCATTCACTTACACCAGCACACCCGAGGACGCGTACCGAAGTTGAATCCAGGTTCGAAAGTACGGCCCAAAACTAGACTCCAGAAAACGACGAATACAAAAAAATAAACGAAAAAATCGAATACCCTGCACTGATCTAAATTGATCCGAGTAAACTATAGAATGAACTTAGACAACCTAAGAGCCCTACATCGACTCTCTTAACTGAAACTCGGTCGATGTAGCTAGCACGCACCAGCGAAGCCGAGCTGCCCCTATTAGTCCAAATACACACTATATCCCGAGCTAACTCATTTCGGTACTTATCGATACGATTGAACTTATAGATAAAGTCCCTAAATGTCTTCCCATCCAGGTTGTTAGTACCTGATCTTCCCCTCTGCAATCTATATCAGTGTCAAGTACTGCATTCCGCTAAAATAATCCGATGATATGTCGTCAAAAACGGCTCGATCCGCCGAAACAAAGCTAATTACAATGCATAGTCATTAGGCGCATGAACCCCAGTGAGACGAAGAGATTTATCCTTTGTAGTAACATCCAGTACGCAAGGTCTACCCACGGATCTGAGAAACAAGAGCACACGCCGCATCCAAAGACTTGCTCACTGGCCAGGAAACAACACTCGTTCATCCATCAAAACATGCTGAATTGAGATCAAACCGACTAGACAGTATATATTCACGGTCATGAAAAACAGGTCTTCTGTATACAACATACAACCACACCGAGACGCTGAAGATCGCGTCTAAGACACACTCTATTAGTTTCTTAGGCCTTGGCTATTCCCACTAGCCAACCAAAGAGTCATTATCAGTCCAATTAGAGTTGGGGATTTGCAAAAAATATGCCCGGGGACAGGACACCAACGCACAGATCCAGTGTACATTTCACTTTTGTTGGAGCCATCAAGAGAGCCCACCAATGTTCCAAGGGAAAGTTAATTTTAGAGCTCTATACGGGGAGGAGTGAACATAAATGGGATCCACACTACACAAAACCGACTCAATTTTTTATCATCTATGTCATAAAAATAAGGAAGAGGTGGGAATGGTGAGAAGGCACCATTAGCTTCATTCAATATTTCGCATATATGCTATGATCCGTGACCCGATCAGACGACAGTCAAGATTCACTGGCGTTGGAGAAGTTTGTATTGTATTGTATTGTAGCGGCATTCACCCAGGACGGGTTGAGCCGGCATCCCCAAGAACATTTGAAGCATCTCTCCCAGCGGCGGCCCACGATCGGCGATCTTGAGCCAGCTCCACTCCGATCTCTGCCCAGTCCCGGTTCCACCTCCGAAATCCCACGACATTTGGGCCCGAGATCGGCTCCATGTCCCCCTTCAGCGTGGCTGCCCACGTCGTCAGCTGACCCCCCGCACGCTTGCGCCAGCCCGGTAGGGGCCTCGGGAAGAGGCAGTCGCGAATCAGCTCACCCGGAGGACAGCGCGCAGCATGGCCGAACCAACGCAGTCGACGGAGTCGGAGAGCAGCCGGTATCGGTTGAAGACGGCATGTTTGACGAAGGGTCGATGTCCGCACCCGATCAATCCGCCGGAAACGCAGGATGCGCCGGAGACAGTCATTGTCGAAGACCTCCACCCTCTTGAGGTCCGCTACGCGCACCGGCCACGTCTCGCAGCCATACAGCAAGATGGATCGCACAACAGCTTGGTAGACGCGGCTCTTTGTACGCAGGGCGATCTCCCGCCTTGACCAGAGACACTTCTGGAGGCGGTTGAAGGCGGCCCTCGCAAGGTTGATGCGACGCCCGATCTCATCGCCACCCTGGCCGTTCGGGACAAAAGACGAGCCCAGATAGATGAAGTGGTCCACCATCTCCAGGGGTGTTCCGTCGAGCAGGATGGGTTGTTGGGCCTCTGGAGGCAACAGCGCCGTCATCACCTTCGTCTTTGCAGCATTGATGCGCATGCCGACCGCGCACGCGCTGGTATGCACTCGGCTGACGGCCGCCTGCACCTCCTCGATGCTGTCACCAAGAAGGACAATGTCGTCAGCGTACGCCAGGTCGGTCACGGCCAAGTCGCGGCCCACCCGAACCCCAGTGAAGCCTTGAAGGGCGCTCATCAGAATCCAGTCGATAGCGTAGTTGAAGAGCGTCGGGGAGAGCGCGCATCCCTGTCGCACACCAGTGCGGACCTCAAACGCCCCGGAGAAGTTTGTTGGGTCATCAACATCCTTTCTGTAAAGTTTTTTTTTTTCAATTTTATAAAGTTTCGAGTTCTTTTGTTTTTCTGCTGTGTGTGAGTGCCTTTTCCGCCTGCTATTGCGATACTCGGCACACGTCTTTCCCTAAATTGTAGATGGGTTTTGCTTTCTTTTTCTTTTCGGTGGTGTCAAAGGATAGGCTACTTTGTCTTTTAGCTGATAATGTTTCAGATTTCTGAGGCGAGCAAACAGGAGTATTTTGTGGTGACTGATTTGGTGTTTGTAGTGTTGAATGAGCTGCTATTTTCTTGTGTGTGGTTATTTTTGATGAAGTGGCAGATAAAAAATTTTTGAGTATAGGAGGGGCCATTATGCGTTTTTTAAGGGTAGATGGTGCCGATGAAGAAGGTCGCGCTATTTAAGGAATTCTTTTCTTTTTCAGTTCTTTTTGAAGTTCTATTAGCGTTCACTTTTTTCAAAGCTCGCCTCGTATTTCAATCTTTGTTACCTTAATTTTGAGCTTAGCTGGCCGGGTCATCGCACTTAGTACTGGTGAACGATATGAGGCTGTACGAGTCTTTTACAGCTGAAGTTTTCAGGGAATGAGATCCCGCTGTCCGATGCTTTCTTCCAGCCTTACCAGCAACCTGCCATTGTCCTTCCTTCATCTCCTTGGCGACCGGTGAAGGCTCTTTGGGCAATGGGAGTAGAGCACCAGTCCCAATAGAGCGTTTTTCGACACCGGTCCAATTTGTTGACGAGCCCACGACAGGCGAGATGGTAAAAGATTTAGGTCAACGAGGGGTAGAATTCCAGAGACCTTCTTCTCTGGACAGGAAGAGGACAAGTGACTAGTCTACCAACACTTCAAGCATGTTGGTTTTCGGTTAGATACAATAACCGGCATTTTATGGCCCTCCATGCCCAGAGAGTTGGTGATGGAGATGAAGGCATTGCAGTCAATCATGATCTCGAAACTCCACACCCCGTTCAGGTCATCGGAAAAAGCACTAAGTATCCGCCCGAACGTAATGAAATATGCAGCCAAGTGCTCACCTATGACTTGAGAAGGAACATCGTATAGTGCCACGTATCCTTCGCCTTCCTTCATATTCTTTTATTTTGTAATTGTGTATATTTCTTTTCAATATCATTCTTTCTTTCTTTCTTTCTTTCTTTCTGTTTTGAATTTTTCCTTAAATTGTTTACATTCATTGTTTTCTTGGATCTTGCTTTTCTGTATATTATTTCCTTTCAATATGATTCTTTCTTTCTTTCTTTCTTTCTATTTTGAAATTTTCCTTAATGTGTTTACACTCATTGTTTTTTTTTATCTTCTTTTTATTTTGTTTTTGTTTATCATTTCTTTTAATATGAATCTTTCTTTTTTTTTCTTTCTTTTGTATTTTTTACTTTTCATTCGTAGTTATTTTGAAAGTTAAGGAGGTTTGGTTGTCGATGTGTAAGTAGTATGATTACGGGTTGAAAATTCGGTTGTACCATAATTTAAACATTTAGGTCGCATGAAGGTGTGTTGTTGAATTATATCATGATAAAATGACATAATCATGAATTTATTTTATATTTGCCAAAAACAAAAAAATACTTTTCACTATAGTTTCAAAATATGACCCGAAGAGGAACAATAATTTTCTGAAACAGGACATTTTTGTGTAGTGATATATATATATATATATATATATATATATATAGTAATCCGCAGACAGATCTGTTTGCTGTATCACAGCTCATCAGTACGGTTAGACTCCTATTGCTTTTAACCCAGGAGTGAAACCCGACCGAAATGGCGTCAGTCGGCGATTCTACCTGTGGGTTATGGGCACTCGGTAGAAGAAGGTAGACTTTTAGAGTGTATATCATCATTATACCCGCCCAATAGCCAGAGTGCTCTAATTTATTACTGAATGAGCGATGCGTACATGCCAGAGTAGCTACTGTTTTTCAAAGTCTACCATTCTTCCAGAGTGCTCAATCAAGGTTTGTGAGCATAAATATATATATACGCAAGACTAGCACCCCTAATAGCTTAAGAGATAGGTGTAATTTATGTTTGACAGAAAAAATTAAAATTTTAAAATTTCAAGAACAAAATATACCCCTTAACAAACGAAGCGAGATCATAAGTATGTGTCGCCATAAAAATACGTATACATTACAATAATTATCCTATTCCCCCAGTTAATCCGGATAAAAAAAATTTCAAATTTTTTTTTAAAAACCTGAGCTAGCAGTTACCTCCACACCACCTACCCTGCTAACCCTACGGTCAGGCCAAATACAAGGAATAATTACTACTAACTCCTTCCCCCAGCCCAACCCAATACACCTCACCCACTTCCTTTACTAAACTTCATTCTCTGTTTAGAAGAGGTCGAAGAATGCATGCCTTAAAATGACATGTTGAAAATGGCGATTTCCTGACTAAGTTTTATCTGAATTTACAAATAAATAAAGATATATACATACATACATACATACATACATACATACATACATACATATATATATGTAGTCATCAGCAGACAGATCTGTTTCGCTGTATAACAGCTCATCAGTGCGGTTAGACTCCTACTGGTTTTTATCCAGGATTGAAACCCGACCGAATATATATATATATATATACATATATATATTTGAATCTCCACATCAAACATACATATTATATAATTATTACTCAGGGAAGTCACTTCATGCTTTTAGCACCCTAGGGAGATTTACCCTAGTATCTGCAAGTCATACAACAGGTTAGCTAAATCTTCATTATTCAAATTGACTGAACGACACCACAAGTTATTGTTTGAGCAAACTAGCATTATTTAAAGTATTATTCATGATTGATTATGAGCTCTTTACGAGAAACTGTAACTAATGTCAACTCAGCATTGTTGTACCATATAAATCAGAGATCTGCTCTGTGAGTGCTGAAGAAACATATATCCCTGTGGATGTCCGTGAATTAGTGATTCGATCGCAAACGGACGAACTTTGAAACGAGTAAAGAACTATTACATTTTTTATATAATAACTGAAAAGATTCTATTTTGACGTTTTGTTAGAGTCGGGATGAACAGAAATTCATTATGTTTAATCAAAATCTACATTATTTAGACAACGAATAATTTGCATTAAGCATATGAAAGCCTGATATTTTTGTTTTATTTCTCGTTAGTGTAGATTTTGTTGAAATAAAGTTATTCATTTTTAATTGACTTACATATTTACTTTTCCATCAGATTCTCATATAAAGCTCGTGCATATTTTTTTTAATCATTTCACCCCAAGCAAGGCATTCCACTGTCACTATTGCGCTTGGGGCTACATAGGGGAAGGTAAATAGAAAGAGTGGTTAGATATAGGAAATTTCAGAAGTGGGGTGATAGATAGTTGGGTGGGTGGGAAGAGTGTTTGAAAGGATGGAGGCGAGTTAGTGTGTTAGGAGGTGTCTATTGACCTTACATTTGGAGATTGTAGCCGTCGGGGAAGCAGTTATATGGAAGGAAATTCCACAGTCGGGAAGTGCGAGAAAAAAACTGTTGGAGTAGAAGTTGCGTTTGCATTTTATCGGTTTCACTGTAAAAGGGTGGGATCTAGTTGCTAATCTAGTATCTCGTGCAAATTCGAACCTAGGCGGCACCAGAGATCTAAGTTCATCGGAGCAGAAGCCGTGAAATATTTATAGAAGAGACACAGGGAAGCCACGTCGCGCCGGTGAGAGAGAGACTGCAGGCGGTCTGCTAAGTCGGTATCGATCACATTACAGACCTTCCGCTGTACCTTGTCGAGAAGCCCAAGGAGAATAGCAGGGGCACCCGACCAGATATGGCAACAGTATTCAATGCTCGGGCGGATAGTAGATTTATAAATGTGCAGGATAGATTCAGACGGAAAAAAACCTCCGGGCCCTGCACAGATAACCGATATATATATATGATATTTTCAAAATTATTATTAGTGAAATAAATGCCACATTTTTATTTTAATCAGTGTGTATCATGACTATTTGCCTGTGCATTCGAAATATCTTAATGAAGAAAATTTGTTACCCGGCAGCTTAAACATTTGGTTACGAAAACCGCCACATTAAAACCAGACACTGTTTTTCTTTTAAATGGCGTACATCTTCCTCATTCAGATTTTTTTTCGAAAGCCCGTATCTAGTCAGTTTCAAAACGTGAACAAATTAATTTCAAAAGATCTAATAAAGAAAATTTGTTCTCTGACAGCAATAGAAAGTGAGTCCTTCTGTGTAAGAAAAAACACTGTCTGAATCGGAGTGCTTAAACATTTGGTTACGAAGACCGGGCACTGTTTTTTTGTTTTTTTTTCATGAGAGTACATCTTACTCATTCAGATTATTTTTTGAAAGCCCATACCTAATTAGTTTCGAAACGTGAACAAATTAATTTCAAAAGATGTAATTGAATTAATGCTGTATTTCTTTTTATCCGATTTGAATACACATCATTTGCCGAAAGAACGCCTGCTGCGTCCTGCTCGTTCAGATAGATAGATAGATAGATAGATAGATAGATAGATAGATTATCATGTACGTTTGTGTATAAGTGAGATACAAATGTACTATTCATTGACTAGCTGAGGAAATATATTTACATAACAAATATATTCATACATGAATATATGTATGCTTGCATACATTTCAGTTTAGACATGTTGGAGGTCGGCAATATTATGTCCTCCAGATTATTGTAACTTTTCTCAAATCTGAGATATAAAAACTTAGTTTCTCTGCATGTTTCATCTTCCCCCATTTTCTGTAGGATTTTTGGTCACGAACTTTAAACATTGTAATTGCCTCAAGTGCTTTATAAAGCATTTTTTCGTTTATAACGTTTGATACCCATGGAGCGTCTTGATAAATTATTGCTAGTAACCCTCTCTAGATATGTGGTTGTGAAGAATTATATTGCTAGTTGCGAATGAGTAAATATGAATAACTGCGAGAAGCCTATATACGACAGTCTGTTGTAACTAGAAATATATTAAATTCTATCTATCTATCTATCTATCTATCTATCTATCTATCTATCTATCTATCTA
>JBBBDQ010000807.1:415000-542500 GCA_037127315.1 Ascarosepion bandense | reverse complement strand
TCTGTTTCTTAATATTTTGCTTAGCTTTTGAAAGATATAGGTTACTATCCAATTGTATTTTCTGATTTCGATGCAGTACGTTACGTGTTCTGTTAAAATCTTTCCCAGTAGATTATCTAACATCATTGAAAGTGCATATCAGGCAGGTGAAATATTATTGTGTATATTTCTGAAACCAGAAACCGATTGTCTCATCAGATCAAAAATCATTTATCATTGTTCCTAACCACTATAAATGGTAATAGTATTGATGATATTGGCGAGTTATTAATGAAATCTTTGGTCTTTCATTTACCGAGCATCCAGTATTGCTTTCGAGTGAAATCTAAATCTAAAATCTTTCTCTTCAAACATTTTTAGGAAAATAGGCTTTTTCTGCTTCAGTAGCTGTTAATACTATTTCCAGAACTATTTCTTCGTTCCATTTTCTTTAGGGTAGAGAAGAACGTCAACATTTTAATTATATCATTATTCTTTTGTCGGTTAACATGTTCTATCCATTTTAGTTGTTACTGATGTTGAATGTTCTCAAGTATTGTGATTCCTGTACAGTTCTTGGTTTGTAATTCTGTTGCGCCAGACCACGAGGTTCGATGAAGGATAGACCTGCGGAGGCCTACATGCTTCACTCACTCGAAGCAATTTTTACCATCGATCTGATAAAGTGTTTACAGAAACCCCACCGTTTAGATAACTTGGAACGACTTGGCGCCATTTATTGCAGCCAAATGAAAGTCCTGGTCTGGCGAGACTAGTTAAGAATAAAACTAACAAATTACTGGAGCAGCGTAATCGTTTTATAGGATTAGCTGAAGGTAGATCAGTATCTAAGTATAATCCATATCATCTATTTAAAATAAGTCAATGTGGGTTGCTCCACCACATTTGGTTTCGCAAAGAAGTCGTCAAACAACCATAAAATTAAGACACTTCCTGTCTTTCCTCTCCTCTCTCTCTCTTCCCCACTCTCTCTCTCTCTCTCTCTCTCTCTCTCTCTCTCTCTCTCTCTCTGTATTCCTTACATCCAGCATGCGATATAAGTAAAATCCAACTTGACATTGTTCCTGGGAATGGGGATATCTTTCCCTAGATAATTGAACCTTTACACACATACACACGTGTGCCACCCACATAATTTTTAACTTTTAGTATCTTCTTTCTCTTGCGAGCATACTAGAATATTATTCTCTCATTGTTACTCAGTTATACGAAAAAAATATATCAAATATCTCCTTGTTGAAAATGTCTTCCTTTGCATGTGTAAAATATTGTCGCAACTACTTTTAGTCTAACTAGAAGTAATGACGCTAGAAAAGCGATCTGACTGGTCTATTATTCACCATCTTTGTCACGTGGCATGATTTTCTACTACGTACATGAGAAAGTAATTCAGTGAAATCGATTTTGAAATTGACAAAATCCAGGGAACGAGTCGTATTTCTTTGGGGGAGATATGTGATGGTAGTCTGCGCGTCAGTTTAAATTGATATCACGAAGATATGGGCTAAAAGCCGCCTTCAGCAATCCTTAGCTATATATCAAACTGTTCTCTTATGGAATTTACTATACTGTTAAAAATAGCAGTAATATTTAAGTAATTTCGCAATTGCTTTCATTAAATTTTCTCCAGGAATAATCAAGGATTTTTATCTATAATCGACTCTGGTGCCACACGTAAGAAAATATTCAGAATTTTAAAGACATCCTACAGCACAAATGCTGGTGTCCTACATGGCTCTATCCTGGGCCCGACGCTCTTCCTTATTTTCATCAATGACTTCCCAGATGAGATCAAGTCCCAAGTAGGCATCTACGAAGATGACACCACAATTTACTCCCGCATCAGTAAGAAACCCGTCGTGGCGGACAAACATAATCTCGCTACTAACCTTGAACGGGATCTACAATCTGTGGTGAATTGGGGTAAGAAGTGGCTTGTCAATTTCAATGCGTCTAAGACCAAGATGTTGTCTGTCAATCATCACAGGCAACCTCTCTTGCCTCCCATAAGCATGGACCAAGCGATTCTCCCTGAGAGCAATACACTGCGCCTTCCTCGGCCTTACCCTCTCTTCTGATCTCAAATGGAACCACTACATCGAAACCATAGCTAAATCCACTGCTAAGAAGGTTGGGTCACTGTGTCGTGCCAAGATGTTTTTTCCGCTTGAATCCATCCTGCATATATACAAATCAACCATTCGTCCGTGCATGGAATACTGCTGCCATATATAGTCAGGCGCCCCTGCCGTTCATCTCAGTGTTCTCGAAAGGCTCCAAAGGAGAATCAGAAATGTGATAGGTACTGACTTGGCGACTCGACTACAGCCACTTCCCCACCGACGAAATGTGGCCTCCCTTTGTCTGTTCTATAAATACTTCCATGGCTTCTGCTCGAACGAACTGAAGTCACCGGTGCCTCCTCAGCAGGTGTTTACTCTTGCAACCAGATTGGCAACTTGGTCCCACCCATTCACAGTTAGATTAACCAAATGCATACGACAATTCTCCTCCTGCAGCTTCCTCTCTCGTACTTCCCGCCTGTGGAACTCGCTCCAATATTCTTGCTTTCCTGATGGCTACAACCTCCAGGAATTTAAATGCAATGTCAATACTCATCTATTAACCACTTGACTCTAGTTCTTCCCCCCACCCCGTACATCCTTTCCTTTCTCACCACCTTTGAAACAGTCATCACACCTGCATTCTCATCTTTCTATTGCTCCTTTCTATTGCTTCCTTTATAACTGGTTCGTCTTCCTCTTCACTCTCTTCTAATTAATCTTAATTAAATTAAATCTAATTAATCTTAATCGAATCTAAAGTATCTGTTTTGTTTAAACAAAATTTCACCACAGTATTTACAATATTCGGACTATTGTCCTCATCTTTGTTGCTCTTTGTACAGCTCTAGTCTTCTTCAGCAGCGAGAAATTTCGAACCGAATCCTTTATTACAACCACTTGGATATATAATTCTCATGCCTTGTCTTTAAGGAAACATGGTCCAGTGGATATAGATGTTGGTTAGTTCCTATGACTTGACCTAAAGAGTTGTGAGTTCAATACTAGGCTACAGCAATGGTAAACTTACAGGGTTAGAGGAAGATAATTCTCGACTTCTGAAAGAGACACGACTACGAAGGGATGAGAATGATATATCTCAGTGATTGTAATAAAAGGTTCAGTTCGAAATTCCTAGCACCTGAAGAACGCTGGAAGCCGAAACGTCATACAAATGCCAAAGATGAGGAAAATAGTCTGAATAATGTAAATATTGTTAATACTAACTCATCTCAGGAATATAGACAAATACTAAAACTTCACCATTTTCAATAAAAAGTTACAAAAGTTGTCTTGGTTAGTTGTCATATACTCTTTTATTGAACAGCAAAACAATTACAATAATAATAATAATAATAATAATAAGGACTGGATGATACAATTAGTAAGGTAACATGAAGAAAGAAAGAAAAAATATACAATAATAAAAGAAGGCAGTAAATACAAACAACATTCACAGTTAATAGTTTCTGTAGAAAAGCAAAACAAAACCAACTATTCCGGCAAAAACTATGAAAATGAAAGCCAAAGATAAAGCTCTTGAACAGATGAAACAACGCTGGCACGACAAACCTCTGCATGGCCAATATCCAGAACGTGCCAATAAATCCAATGTTGATAAAGTTAATACTCATCGATGGTTACGTGCATCGGGATTAAAATCTGAGACTGAAGGCTTTATTCTTGCAGCACAAGACCAAAGTCTTTTCACTAGAAACTTTCAGGCAAATATTATGCATAATAATGTGGATCCAAAATACAGGTTTTGTTATAAACACCAAGAACCAATAGACCATCTAATCTCAGCTTGTTCTGTACTTGCCTCAAATGAATATAAAAATCGCCACGATAAAGTTGGGCAATATTTACATTGGACAATGTGCAAACACTATGGAAAATCTGTAAACAAACACTATTATGAACATCACCCAGCATCGGTTACAGAAATAGAAGATGTCACCATTCTATGGGATTACACCATCTACACAGACAGAAAAATTGAAGCAAACAGGCCAGACATTATTGTTAAAAACCAGAAAGAAAAAAACTTGTCTATTAATTGATATGGCTTGTCCAGCGGATTGTAACATAGCAACCAAGGAATTTGAAAAACTGTCAAAATATAAAGACCTAGATATTGTAAGAGAAAAATGTGGAAATTGAAAACAAGAGTTGTGCCAGTGATAGTACATGCACTTGGAATGATAAAAAATGGATCGAAACAACACATTGAAAGAATCCCTGGAAACCCCAGCTTAAGAGATATACAAAAAATTGTCTTATTAAGTACAGCCCACACACTAAGGAAAACTTTATCTATGTAATGGTAGGGATTATAGGGAAGATAGAAAAACATGAAATGGAGTCATAACAACACGCCAGGACCTGCCTTAGGTCTCCCCGCAGACTTGGTTGGTAGTGAGACCAAAGCAGAAATCGAAATATGATGAAAAATGACATAATGATAATAATAATAATAATAATAATAATAATAATAATAATAATAATAATAAACAATGTGAAAACACTTTCAAAAATGTGAAAACAAACACTGGTGTTAACATCACCCAGCACCGGTTACAGAAATAGAAGATGTCACCATTCTATGGGATTAATACACAGACATGGAAATTGAAACGATTAGGCTGAACCTTATTGTCAAAAACCCAAAAGAATAAACTTGCTTCCTAATTAATATGGCTTTTCCAACGGATTGTAACATAGCAACCAAGGAATTTGAAAAACTATCAACTCTGGAAATTTAAATAAAAAAGGTTAAAATTGAAATCAAGAATGCTATCAATAATAGTAGGTGCACTTGGAATTAAAAAAAAAAGGAACAAAACAACCCATTGAAAGAATCTCTAGGAACCCCAGCATAAGAGTTATACAAAAAATTGTCTTATTAAGTACATCCCACACACTAAGGAAAACTTTGTCTATGTAACGCTAGCGATAATCGGGGAGATAAAAAAAAATGAAATGGAGCCATAACAACACGCCACGACCTGCATTAAGTCTTCTCGCAGACTTGGTTGGGAGTGCGACCATAGCAGAAATCGAAATATGATGAAAAAAATGCCATAATACTAAATGTAATATAGCTGTTTCCGGAGAAAGAAACATTCGACATTCAATAACCGAGAAGCTAGTACCGCTGCCGCTCGAAATTTATAAAAAGTTTCATATTCAACAATTTTTCAGAAAATTATGTTTCTCAAATCCAGTAGTTATTATCGTTTTTTCAAATATTGAGGGCAAGGCGGTTTGCCTCCTAACCTTTCATTTGAAGTAGTGTGGAATTTCAGCATCTTGATTATATTATTATTCTCCCTTCGAGTTACAAATGATATCCATTTTAGCTATTAAGGCTAGTAAAAGTCCTCAAATGATGTGGTTTCTGTTATTTGTACAAAAAAAAAAAAGAAAAAGAAAAAGAAAGAAACAACATTACTTGAGTTCTTTTTCATGATTCTGAAGCGCCCGTTCAAAGGATTTGAAGAAATGGTATTTTCTCCAAGATCCACAAGATCACTCACTCAAAGTCACCTGTTACCATTGATCCGAGAAAGCTGTTCTATACTACTGCTGCTGCTACTACAACAACTACTACTACTACTACTACTACTACTACTACTAATAATAATAATAATAATAATCATGTAATCTTAAAATTCAAAGGATCACCCAATCCATATCAGAAGACTGGATCTAGAGAGGATAAAAAAGAAGAAACACAAATACGTATAAGGAGGGATTTCGCTATTCCAGAATCCAGATGATGACAGAGTAAGTATGAAAAGGAAAAAAATAGATATATATCTCGTTCTTTCAAGTGAGCAGAAATTATAGCGTTCCAGCGATTACCGTTCTTCTTCTTCCATCTGCTTTGTTTTTTCAGCACGTAGGCGATCATGGCTATCCACGTTTCCCTAACCCTGGTGACTCTTATCACGCTTTCTCCTGTTACACCACGCAACCCCTCGTTGTCATCTACCTGCTTAGGCCCTTCAAATATGTTATCCGCTGCCTTCCCCTGTCTTCTTTTCCCTCTAACTGGCCTGTTAGTATCAGGATCTCCAAACCCACCTTCCTCATTGCATGTATCGGGAATTATAGCTGTCTCTTCCTGATGCTCAGTAGCGGTTATCATAGCATTAGGAAAAGTCTACAGAATCTAGAATGGCATGGAAATTAGAGGAATAATTAAAATCATCAAGAATACAATATTATTAAAAACAGATAGAATACTAAGGAATGTGCTAGAATATTAAGGAGACATGCGAGTAGAGTGCTACAGCTTATTGACATTTAATCATCAATAAAAAAGACACCAATTATTACTGCCGGTAACATTTACTTGACATAGAAAGTAATAGTAATAACGGAATTCGTTGTTCTTTCTTATCACAGAGCACATCGGAAAGAAAGTGAAAAGTATTTTGACCTTGAAATTGATGGACATAAAGGTTTACAGAAAGGACGGTTATTAACGGAGTACTGGAAATAGTAGCAAGGAATTTTGGGAAAAGCTTGAAAGAATTAGAAATCAAGAGAAGTGTTGAATCCATCCAAATAATTTTTTAAAATATAAAATAGAGCTGATAATTATTGTCATTTAATCTCCAATTCTTACTAGTAGGAATATTCAACGAGTGAAATAATAAGCTGAAAGTTTTATAATTGCAGGACAATACAAACTGCTCGTTACCTATGCCATACATTACTCCACAGACAAAGCATCACTCACTCCAAAATGTAGACTTTGTGGTGAACACTTTGAGAATGTGACTCACCTGAACAGTGGTTGCAAAATGCTACCAAAAATATCAGTGGTGCCATGATAAGGTATGCTTTTATGTGCATTGCTTATTTTGTCAAATTATGGTTACCAAGTTGCAGATAATCGGTATGAGCCTGGTTTTTGCATAACAACTAAGAATTTGGAAAGCCCACAATATTCTGGGACTATGATTTTCAGAGTTATACACCGTTGTCGCCTGTATGGTCGTAGAGAAAGGCACCAAGAACTGTCATACTATTGATATCGTCATACTAAATGACACAACTATAGAAAACAAGGTAATTGAGAAACTTACAAACTACTTTGATTTGAAAGTTGAGATGGCAATTTTTTTAAATTCAAGAAGGGAATATCAAGGTGATTCCAGTGTGGATTGGCAAATGAAATTGAATTCTACTAAAACTCTGTGGCTTGCTTCACCAACCTGAGATGTCATACCAACTTGGAGTTATTAAAAATTGACTCTGTGCAGAAATTAAGGAAAGTGTTGTTTGTTTGAAGGCCTTGTGACTTGACGGATAACTTAATATACTCAGTCTATTTTTACAACAAATGCAGTACTGTACCTGTTCATTTCTGTGGATTATGAATGGTCCAGTAAATAACCTCTTCAAAAACTGGAATGAAATGGAAATTATAAAAAGTTTTGGAACCATCTATACAGCTTGAATACAGAAAAAAGTTGGATAGTACTAAGGATACTTAACGTCACTTAATCTCCAGCGTAAACCATTAGTTACTAGTAGTGGCAACACTTAACAAGTAAATGTCAATAAAGATTTAACACTTTCCTGCTTACATCACCTACTACGAATTGAACCAATAGAAAATTGTTTGTTTTTGATTGTTGAAGACATTTTTAAAAAGTATTCGAACATTTGTACTCAAAGTGTACTTTTCAAATATCAATATTCGAAGTGACATATAATAATTTCATCTTAGTGCTATGGGGTGATGTTTTAATTTTGTGGCGTAAGACTAAACGGAAAGTTTCTGCCTGTCTTAAAATCTGTATTCAGTATTCTGACTTATACATAACCTCACTAAACACTAGCACAAAATTATTGAATCTGTAAAGGTACTAACGCTAATCTTCCGACACTCTCTTCGTCTTTCACAAGACTTCACGAAACTAAAAATGCTGTTTTAGAGGATTAGAGGATTACGCTGATTTAACCCAAAAATATACGAATATTTGTTCTTTTTCTATGCTCTGTATTTTTTCAGGACGTAGATCATAATCTTCCACATCTTGCAGCTCTTAACAACTTTTCTCTTGTTATTTCTCGCAAATTCTGCTTTGCCGTCCATTTATTTAAGTCTATCAATTATTTCACGCGTTGCTTTTCCCTGTATTTTATTTCCTCTATATGCTGTATGAGTATCATATTCTCCAAGCCTAACTTCCTCATTACATGTCCCAGAAACTTCAGGTGTCACTTCTTGATGTTAAGTTTAAGTTTCAGTTTTCATTTCTAAACCTCATCGTTTCTCACATATTCAATCCATAGTATCCTCAACATCCTTCTGTAAAAACCACATTTTGTCTGATTCAAATCTTTACCTTATCCTTGAGGAGATTGTACAGCATTCGCTGCCATACAGAAAGACAGACATCATATAACAATTCATTACTCTTTAAGTGTTTTCAAAAAAATCTTCCTGATTCTCAATAATCTGCTGAGCTTTTAAAATGCATCTTTGGCCATCCCACAATTTCTATGTAGTACTTACCGTCCTCTGTTTTAACACTTCCCAGGTATTGAAATTTCTGTATCTGCTTGATTTTAGTATACCCGGACTTTAGTTGTGCTGTGGATCTTCGTCGACAATTTGTTGTGGAGTTGTTGTTGCGAAACTTCGCCGCAAAGTTGTAGGGACCGGTTTTTGCCGGAAGTAAGACATAGAAAACAGAAAGTAGGTTCAAAACAGTGTATTAGTATAAGAACATATGTACAAAATAAGTGTTAGCAATTAAGTAAATAGAAATAAGTCCCAACGGTACAGTTACGCTACTTATTGCCTGAGCCGTAGCTGCATACTACTTATCGTTGATTGCCGTCAACTAATATTTAGTTGCCTTTTTACTCAAGACAAAATGTGTCACAAAGTCTTTTTTATGTGGGCAATCCGGGCCTATATAGCCCGGGTAAAAATTTATGTCTAATTTTCCCCAGACGAGACTCTACTCTTCCGCAGCTTATTACTCTCTGCCCGAATAGCAGAGAGTTTGACAATGCGCACGGCAGAACTTAGTTGTTGTCGACTGCCTCCGGAGGTCAAGCAGGTAATCATATATAACAAGAGGAAGAGTCCATTCCTCATAGGAGGGCATCATTAAAAGTTAGCGTTTTGGTTTCCTCTTTTTGTAGATGACCATGGATTTAGATTTTTTTGTTTTTTTTATATTTAGTCCTTTCTTCTCGTTTTTATTGCTACCTTCTGTAGGGGGTCTTGTAGTTTCCTTTCTGTGTCTGCTGTGTCTGTGTATGTTATATTGTTTAGATTTTAGCAACCAATGACGATCCCGACAAAACTTTACTAAGACTTACGCAATGCTAATGAAATGAGACATCTGAGAAAGAACAAAACCGCAAACATAATGATCACATAATTGCTGAAAGAATATAGAATGACTATCGTTTATGATACAAGTTGTTTAAAACAATTGCTGGCTAAATGAATGGGCAGCAGATGAACAATTTATCATATGAACCCAGTCAGTAATCAAAATGGAATATTCTAGAATTAACATGTGAATATTATTAGTATTATTACGTCATTAGATATAATTTGGGAAAAAGGTTATGTTGAAGTTCCAAATACACACACATGCACACACACACACACCTTAGGCAACAAATGTTCTTTTAGACAGGTCAGATTAAATAAACTGCAAACATTATGTCTCTTAATTTTAAATAAAATCCATCCGTACTCACAGAAAATTTTTCACGTATTATAATTAAAACATGTACAAAATGCGCTGTAACTTTGACAGTTGATTTTATTATCCATTTCTCGATGTACCCAAGTACTTTCGAACCCCTTCCGAGATCATCTTCAAAGGTATAAGTTTTGGTAACAAAAATAAACGCGAAACTGTGTTGCTAATATTTACTGTAAATTTTCTGTAAATTTTTCTTAGTTTGCTTTTGTAGTTTCTTGGTGTAGCATAGTGTGTTATCGATCATTATTATTTTATATTGTGAATATAGAGAGGAATATTGTTGAGGATGTTTATAAATGGATGAATGGTCAGACATATGTAATGTAAGACGTCTTGTTAATATAGTTGTTATAAATCCAACATATATATTGTTTTGTTTTCTGCTTGTTTGTTTGTTTGTTTGTTTTTGTTTTTTAGATACATTCTCCCAAGGAACTTTGGAATTGATACATAATGTTGGTATTACATAATACATCTATTGATGGGGAGGAGTTATTGCGGATAATTAAATTAGTAGTGTTGTATTTTTTATATATTATTAATTTTGATTTTTATTAAGATCCACTAGAGATATGTTAGTATGAACGAAATTTTTATGTTTTTTTCATCCTTTTTGTAGTTATAGTTCATCTGGTTACAATTAAAAAGTTTGATATGTTTAGGGTTTTTTGTGGAAGTACTATATTCTGTGTTGAGGCTTTTGAAAAATCGCCTTATTTGTTCATCTACAATGTGGTTTGGGAAGTCATTATTAATGAGAAACTAATATTTAGCTTAATATTTTTAGTTCAGAGTAAAAAAATATTTTTTTATGGTGGAGTTAATTTGTGCTCAGTTAAATAAATTGTGTATGAGTACTATATTGTAGTAGTTAGAGCATTCACTCCTATAGTTGGGAGTGCAAGAGTTTTTGCAGGTTGATTTTTATATGGCGAGATAATAAATGTGTTATTGTTTACGTCTATTAAAATGTCAAGGAAAGGAATTTTGTTATCTTTGTTAAGTTCGTATGTGAACTTGAGGAAAGAGTATTTTTAAATAGTTTTTTGGAGTTTATTATTTCTTCTATGTTTTAACTAATGTAAGAATACCATCTACATGTCTTAGGTAGATAGAAGGTTTTTAGTGGTACTAAATATATTATTTTCTAGCTTGGTCATGTAGCCCATTGAACTGATCCCACTAAAACACCGTCCCGTTGCATGTATATATGATTTCTGTGATCACAGAATGTGATTTCGGTGGTACAGGTTAAAGGTAGGCTTGTTTTTGTTTTTAGCATTTTAGGTCTAATTTTCAGTGGAGGCAGAGAATTAATATTATATGTATTTTATATATTAATGTGAATAGTTCCTCTAACAGGAACGTTAGTGAACAGATTTTTAATGTCAAGTGATTCTTTGGTTTCGTTATCAGGTTTCTCAGTTTCTAATATTTGTATAAGTTCAAGAGATAATATAATACTGCATTTGTTATGTATGTATAGTGTAATTAATTGGTTAAACATTTTAGTTAATTGATGTATATTTTTTTTTTTTTTTTTTAATCATTTCACCCCGAGCAAGGCAGAAACGCCACTGATGTGCAGGGGGTTACATAAATGTAAAAAGATTAATTAGAAAAGAGTGAGGAGTACAAGCTAGTTAGAAAGGAACAATAGAAAGCTGAGAAAGCAGGTGCAATGACAGGTACATGGGCGGAGAGAAAGGGAAGGTTATACAGGGGAGGGAAGAGAGCTAGAGGCCAGTGGTTAGTAGGTGAGTATTAACTTTGCTTTTAAATTTCTGGAGGTCGTAGCCGTCAGGAAAGCAAGAATACGGGAGTGAGTTCCACAGGCGGGAAGTGTGAGAGAGGAAGCTGCAGGAGTAGAATTGTCGTCTGCGTTTGGCTAACCTGACTGTGAATGGGTGGGACCCAGTTGCCAGTCTGGTTGAACGGGTAAACACCTGTTGAGAAGGCATCAGTGACTTAAGCTCATCCGAGCAGAAGCCATGAAAGTATTTATAGAAGAGACAGAGAGAGGCCACATTTCGACGATGGGGAAGTGGCTGCAGACGAGTCGCCAGATCAGTACCTATCACATTACAGACTCTCCTTTGGAGCTTGTCAAGAACACTGAGGAGAACGGCAGGGGCACCTGACCATAAATGGCAGCAGTACTCCATGCACGGACGGATGGTTGACTTGTATATATGCAGGATGGATTCAGGTGGAAAAAACATCCTGGATCGACATAGTGACCCAATCGTCTTAGCAGTAGATTTTGCTATGGATTCAATATAGTGCTTCCATTTGAGGTCTGAGGACAGGGTAAGTCCGAGGAGGCGTAGTGTATTACTCTCAGGGAGAATCATCTGGTCCATGCTTATGGGAGGCAGAAGAGGTTGCCTGTAATGGTTGACAGACAACAGCTTGGTCTTAGATGAATTGAAGTTGATAAGCCACTTCTTGCCCCAGTTCACCACAGAGTGTAGATCCCGCTCAAGGTCAGCAGCGAGATTATGTCTGTCCGCCACGACAGGTTTCTTACTGGAGCGGGAGTATATTGTAGTGTCATCTGCGTAGATGCCTACTTGGGACTTGATCTCATCTGGGAGGTCGTTGATGAAAATAAGGAAGATCGTTATTTGTAATATAATAAGACAGAGTGGAAAGTTAGTTTGTTTTGATAGAATCATTGATATATCTTATTTTATAATCTCCGATTATTTTGATAAGTTTTAGATTGTTTTGTTCTGCATTGTTAGCTGTGATTAGTTTATTTTTTTGCTTTTAGCTGAGTGGTAGGATTATTGGTAAGTTTTTTTTTAAATTTAGTGTGATCATCAAATAACTGTTCTATTTTTTTAGTTGCAGTCAGTTTAAAACCATAAAGATGTTAGCTTTATCAGCTTTTTTAATTAGTGTTTCTAGATGGTGGCGTAATTTTTTGCAGCAATCTTCAGTAAAGTATTCATGAGTTTAGAAGAATCTATCCTTTTATTTTGTCTGTCCTTTATAAATTCTGCCTTAAGTAGATCACAGAGTTCTGGTTCTGTAGTAATTACCTGCTATTTGTGGAGCTTAATTATATATTGGTATAGTGTCTCAATCTCAACTTTTTTATGTAGTCCATTATATTTTTTTATATATAGCAGTTAGGTCCGAGATTAAGTAGTTCCTTTTGGTTATCAGTTGATTCATAATTAATAAACATTTTATGTAAATAATAAACAAATGACGAAGTATAAATGTACACATAAACATAAATAAATGTAATAATAATGATCAACAACAAATTAAGTAATCAATAACAAATAAGAAGCAAAACATAACAACATCATGGAATAGCAACAAATAATAAATAAATTCTTCAATTGACTCCCGAACAGTTTTAAACGTAACCGTTACCACCTACACAATAACAGCTATAATAATACAATACACTTTACTACCAATAATATGCCATTGATCAGCATATATAAATAGTTGAACCAGTCTATCGGAGCTTGATGTTGACTTTCTGCTGAGGGAACAGAACGATTACGAAAACTTTCCTTGACGAATTTCGAAAATCGCTGCGATTTATAGAACATCAATCAGCTAAGATACAAATTTTATTTATACTAATATTATTAAGGCTCCATCTATGCTATCGAGCGCTTTATTGTAAAGACTACGTACTTTAAATATCCTTTCATTTAGAAATTCACCGACTGACAGCATTTCTCGATTTACAATATAATTTCTATTGCTTATATATATATATATATATATATATATATATATATATATAGTATTGTCATCCGCAGACAGATATGTATATATATTATTTCTTTATTATATATATATATATATATATATATATATAGTATTGTCATCCGCAGACAGATCTGTTTCGCCCATATCACAGCTCATCAGTACGGTTAGACTCCGATTGCTTTTTTACCCAGGATTGAAACCCGACCGAAATGGCCTCAGTCGGCGACTCTACCCCTGGGCTATATATATATATAAGGTGTGGCTAGACATTCACTTGTTTCTGATCCGGGATCGAAACTCGACCTATTTGGTGTCAGTCAGAGTCGGTAACTTCTAAACTGCAGACGCATGGAATCAGAGAATGGAAATTTTAGCGCGTTATATACAAGCGGTGTACCCACACGCTAGTCACCGAAAGAATTCAATTCATTGCTGATGAGTAATGCTTAATTCGCTGAAGTGATAACTGTTTTTAAAATTTTCTGGAGTGCTCAATCGTAATCAGAGTATTTTTTTTAGATTCCGGCTGGAAGCAAGTAAATGTCTAGTCACACTGATTAGTTGTGATACAGCGAAACTCACTTGTATGTGGATGAGTATAGATATATATATATATATATATATATATATATATAGAGAGAGAGAGAGAGAGAAACTAATATTGCTCTGGATAACATCCATTGAGCTCTCTATATAGTTATAACACTTAATATTTTATATTAAGTTGATCTTGTTGGATTATCCTCGCCGTTTACGGACTGGACATCTATACATACATACATATATATTTCGCCTGAAGTAGGCCTATACCTCCGATTCACCATGAAATAACGTGCCTGCCTTAATTTTTCTTATATTTGCTTTATATACATATATATTTAGAGCTCTCTTAGAGAGTTATCCTACCACTGCATGTACAGGATACTCCTTTGGATTCTTCTATACCCACACTGCATACTGATATATATATACATACATAGTATTTTCTATTTATATTTTTTAGATAAATCTGTTATGTCTTCTGGATGAAAAGAGCTTACTGCTATTGCTCTCATATCAGAATATTCTAGAAATTCTCTAGTTTATATTTGTGTAAATTTTCTATCAAATCATTTTATTCAAAGCTCTTCCTTCTTTTATGTCTTTTTCCTTTCAGGACATATGAGTTTATGAATCTTCAGGATTTCCTATCATTTGTAGCCATAAGTAATATGTGCTTTGCTACTCTCCCCCACATACTTTGTACTGTTTCCATTTATACATATTTGTTAGATAAGTTACTTAGTTTTCTCTCTGGCTTTTAAGTGTCTTTTTCTCAATAGATGTGCCACAAATTCTGATTCTCTGTTCTTGTCTTTCCATTTTCCTTAAATATTCTGCCATGCACACGTTATATCCTCATAATCTTACTGTAGAGCCCCATCTCTATCATCTAAAGTCTATTCTTCATATGTAAAAAGTTGTCCAACATTCACTACCACATTCCTTATTATTTAGATCAAGAGTAATTTCCACAAATGATCAGACCAGATGCTTAGTTTACAAGAATCTTTCGCTATTATTTTTAATAGCATTTTTGAACCATCGGCCGGATATGATGAAGAAATTTACAATAATTTTTCGAAGAGAATGAGTCTGCGAAAGAGGAAGGAAATCCGGTTTTACGGTCCAGAGCATCTCCTGTAACTGGTTAGTGAGATGTCAACTTATGGAAGGGAATGAAAACTGAACGCTAATAGTAAGTCATTTGCCATTCAAAGTTTGTTTTAAAAATCCTGTGAAATGAATATTACTAGTGAATGAGCATTGCATTATTAAGGGCATTTGACTTGTTCATCATATGCAACGTTGCTTGCGAGCCAAATATTTTTAATGTCTCTTCGTCGGCAAGTGATACCCATACGACCTCTGAATGAAGTATTTTATAAGAACAAGCACATAAGAATAAAAATGTTTCTCCGGAAAAAAAAAGGTCGTCAAGCAACACTAATCTTACATTTTGAATGAAATCTAAATAGAGTTTTTTCGTAACGACTATAATAGTGTTTACAATTACGATCGTTTATCACATGAGTATTCCTTTACGATTATCCATAACTTCCTACGGTTCCAAGCTTAATCCTATTTCTTAACGAATTCTATTTTTTTTTTCTTTGTTTCATTTTTCTGGTTGGACAATATCGATAAATAATTTCGATGCCCTACACATAGTTTTTGGAATTTCAAACAAAAAATTACAATCAGTTAAACCCCACTGTTATTAATATTCAACACTGAACTGGATTAAGTGCATTGACAAAGAAGATTATATATAAAATAAATATTCTTATTAAAAATAAATATTTTTGCTATTAAATTATTGTAACAAGTTATGTTACACGCTATGCACAACAAAGTCCTAAAAAACAACATGCATCATACAATATTTTAACATATTTTCCAATTTGTCATGAATTGAATACATAGTAATCAGTACGGTTAGACTTCGATTGCTTCTAAGTCAGGATGGAAACCCGACCGAATTGGCGTCAGTCGGCGACTCTACCTCTGAGCTATGGGGGCTAACTAGAAAAAGGCAGACTTTTAGCGTGCATATTATCATTATACACGCCCAAATTATATATATATATATATATATATATATATATATATATATATATATATATATTTGTTTTTCTTTAATCCGAAGTGGAAGAGTAAGAAGGTAAATTCCAAGAACCTGATAGAGACCCCATGTCAAAATGTGCATCCGACACCTTTAAATTTTGAAAATTTTCTCTAATTTTTATATATATATATATATATATATATATATATATATATATATATATATATATATATAATAAAGAAATAATATATATACATATATATTGTAATTCTTTATTACAATAGTTCATAAAAGCATTATATCTTTATATATAGTTTATAAAACATTATATATATATATATATATTAAGAAATTAAAAGAAAATGTAGATTAAAACCCACTATTCAAGCATTTACTTTATAAAGAGTGCTTGATACTTAGAGCTTAATATTGTAATATTTTATTACAATAGTTTATAAAAGCATTAGATTACTACACAATACTGTTCTTCTTCAAGTGGTATTTAGTTGAACAATATTGACACGCCTACAAGCATTTTCTCTACCCACCCATTTAAATAACCATTAATTCATCTTATATTTTCTAAATTAATCATTTTCACAATTCATTTTAAACTATCACCTGAAGAACAGTATTGTTTTGAAACATGAAAACTTTTGTGAAGTGATATAATGCTTTTATAAACTATTGTAATACATAAATCTCTACTTTATATCAAGCACTTTTTATAAAGTAAATAATTGAACAGTGTATTTTAATCTACCTGTTATTTCAATTTCTTATAATATATATATATATATATATATATATATATATATATATAACGTTTTTACTTTATATATATATAAAACTTTTTACTTTCTGCAACAGCTTCCACAACACAATTAAATTTACCACAGAGTAATAAACACCCAACCTATCAGCTATCCTCACATCTACCAAATACCTAAAAAATACAAACCTATCAGGAAATTAAAAATTTACCATACACACCCGCCCCTTTCTTAGATGTCATGATAAAATTGAGCAAACTTACACTTTCCACCAGTCTATGCAACAAACCCACAAACCAACATAAATTCCTACACTTTAACAGTTGTTATCCCTTCAATTAAAAAATCTGTCGTATACAGCTCATTTCTAAGAATCAAACACATATGCTCAGATCATCTAGATTTTCTATACAACATTAACAACCTAACAAAGCAATTTCTAAAATGTAAATACCCAATAAAAATAATAAAATAAGTACTAAATAAGACCATTCACATAAATCGTAACACACTTCTCACATACAAGAAAAGAAAAAACAACAACCGAATTCCCATAGTTTTTAACCACAATCAATATTCCCACACACTTATTTAAAATTTAAAAATGATTACAAGAACCTCCAATCAAACAAAAAAATCGAAATCATTTTCGATGAACTACACAAATGCAATGAAACAAACACCCAACCTATCAGTTATCCTCACTTCTACCAAATATCTCAAAAATACAAACCTATCAGGGAATTACAAATGCAACAAACCTCGCTGCTTAGTTTGCAGACATTTAGTAAACGATGCACCTCCCTCCCATTAGCATGGAACAGGCATGCATCCCAGAGAGTAAAACACTACGCCTGCTTGGCCTGACACTCAGCGGACCTCAAGTGGAATGACTACGTCGAATCTATTGCTAAATCCTCTGCTATGAATGTTGGCTCTCTGTGCAGGGCCCGGAAATTCTTTCCGCCTGAATCTATCCGGCACTTATACAAATCTACCATCCGCCCGTGTTTTGAACACTGTTGCCACATCTGGTCGGGTTCCCCTACTATTCTCCTCGCGCTTCTTGACAAAATACAGCGAAGAATCTGTAACGTGATTGATACCGACTTAGCTGACCGCCTGCAGTCACACTCCCACTGGCGTGACGTGGCTACCCTGTGCCTCTTCTATAAATACTTACATGGCTTCTGCTCTGATGAACTTAAATCACTGGTGCCCCCTAGGTGTGAGTTTGCACGAGATTCTAGATTATCAACTAGGTCCCACCCTTTTACAGTGAAATGTCACCACAATTTCTACTCCAACAGCTTCTTTTCTCACACTTCCCGTCTATGGAATTCCCTTCCGCATGCTATAACCTCCAGGAGTTTAAATGGAGTTAGTGTGGGGTTAGTGGGGTTAGTAATGGGGTTAGTGTGTTAGACACTAACCCCCCAATTCTCTCCAACTCTCCCCCTATGTACATCCTAACTCGTCTATAGCCCGGTGTAACCCCCTGCGCTATAGTGGCAGTGGAATGATTGGGGTGACATGATTAAAAAAAATATAGTATTTTCTATACCCAACACCAACATCAAATTACACCCACCACGCCTCATCTGTGACAGACAAAATATAATATATTTTCTCTTCTGCTCAGTATGTCCAAATAGTGGATATATTGGTGAATCTGGAAACAGTTTTAGATTCCGTTTTAATAATTATAAATTAAGCATACACCAAAACAACCCTTATTCCCCCATAGCTGAAAACCTCAATCAACGAGGACATTAGAAAACTGTAAATGTTTACTGATCAATTCCGATTTTACTTCCACAGAAAAAAAGAAAAATATTGAATTTTAAAATTAAATACATATAGGCTAGGGTTAAATAGGGACTTAAGTATTTTGAATCTTTATAAATATTTTAATAGTTAAACATTTTTAGATACACTTAAAAATGTTCTTTAAAACAACATTTAAAAATATTATTACAGTTAGATTTACGTTAAAAATTATTCAAAATCTACTGCTTTCTACATCACGCGACGGACGCTTCTCGCGACGGACACTTCTAGTTTAAATTTTTAAAATCATTTGTTTCTGATGAAAGGCCGAGGCCGGTCTGAAATATCAAATATATATATATATATATATATATATATATATATATATATATATATATATATATAATAGGAATAAATAAATACTGTCAAAAAAATCCATTGTTAAACTTACAACTTTTTAGTAGTTTTTCCTAGCGCTCTAGCAATTGGGCGCGTATAATGATATGCGCTAAAAAGTCTCCCTACTTCCACCGAACGCCTATAGCCCAGTGGTAGAGTCGCCGACTGACGCCATTTCGGTCGAGTTTCAAACCTGGGTAAAAAAGCAATCAGAGTCTAACTTTACTGATGATCTGTGATACGGCGAAACAGATCTGTCTGCGGATGACTATATATATATATCTATCTAATCATATACAGAACAATAATGAAATGTATATCAATTTTTATTTTATCATCTTAACTGATTATGATCCATATTTGATCTGCATTTCATCTTTAAATCATGTACGTATATGTGTGGTCGTGTGAGTGCGTGTGTGTACCTTTGTCTACGTCAGCATTTGAATGTTGAGTTTCATAATAAGTAATCATAATATACGTTTGTAATCTATATGTACATGTTTATATAAGTTTTATATATTTTTATATATTAATTTATATATTAATACAAACAATTTTATATATTTTACTTATGTTTATATATGCAAACAGACAGAAAGATCATGAATGTATAAAATAAATGTGCATTTCCTATAGAGTTAAACATATATATATTTATAATCATAATATTCCTTATTAATGGTTTTAATCTATATGTATACGTTTATATAGGCAACATGGCAGCAAGAATTTTGAATTTATTTACTAATAAATATACATTTATCATAGTTTTACATGTACAGATGTGGGGATTACTTGCGTGTGTGTGTATCACAGATATTGTTTTGATGAAGATGTATTTAATAAATTTAATACTTGTATCTGTTCAACTAATAACACTATTCGTTTTTTAAACAAATATATTTTAGTTTTAATATCTAATGTAGGTGAAAATTTTTTATCACGCTCGTGTTTTTCGGCGCATTAATGTAAAATCCGCTGCTCTGTGGACATATCCAACCATAAAAAACTTCGGTAGTCAAAAATCTAAGAACAAATCTGGAGATGGAGTCCCTGAGACAGTCCAAAGTTATGTTCAACTTTGTTCTGGGTGGTTCTGTGAGAATGTCACTCTCAGGCGGGCCTGTACAGTCATTACAGTTGCAGCGCCGCCACCAACAACATTGGCATAACTTTTGGGGCACAGATCCATGGGTTCTCTCGTGTGACCGACGGATGCCACACATTATATAAATATATATATAATAAACAATTAATTATATAATAATAATAATAAGAAGAAGAAGAAGAAGAACAACAACAACAACAGCAGCAGCAGCAACCAGAGCAACAACAAAGAATGACAGGAATAATTATAATAATTATAAATACATCAATAAAACTTCCTGTGGTCTAGAGATATCGGGTTATATCCGGCGGAGAATAGCTGTGTTTCATGGCCAAGGCAGGCATTTTAGTTCTGAACGACCGACACTGGTCTTAAAAGTATTTGACAAAATTATTGCTTAGTAGTTAAGAATAAAAAAAAAAATCTCAATCTTTGCAAAAAAAAAAAAAAAAAAGCTCATACCGAATCTAAGTAAACAAGGACCATTTCCCTCAGATAGTAACCAGTCTGGGGTCGAAAAATCTGCCGTTGAAAAATACTCTTTTACCAATAATGAGACACCTTGTCACAAAAACCGGATTTACTCCAACATTGAACCCGACTTAATGCCAAATCAATGCATAAATAATTGAATTGGGAAAAGTATAAACAAACCATAGAATCTTCTTTCATTGCACTCAAAAATCCACAAATGAATATTACGGATCAGACATATTAAATATCTTTAGATACGGTAGGAATTAAAATAAGACTCTAACTCGAATCAAATATGCTTGTTAATGTCTACCGAGACATCATGCGAAATAAAAGACTCTTAAATACAGAAATAAGGTAAAATTAAGTAAAATCAGTCATAGAATCCCCCTCCACACACACAATGATGTAAGAGTGGAAATAATACGACTGAAGATGAAACTAAAATAAATGAGATACAAAATAATTATCTTTCAAGAAATAAAATGGAAGAATCTAGCGACATAAATAATGATATTGATTCGGGTTCTGTCAACAATGAAGTTGAATCAAACAACACTACAGCAGAATTCACTGAAAACAACAAAGTTGAAATCACTGAAGCAAAAAAACCATTCAAATTGGAGTAGATAGATCTATCTATCGCCCGGTTCACACTCCACCCACGTCTATTGAACAGGTTAAGAAGCTCATCCCTTGTTCCCTGTTTAGGATGAGGTTTCCGGCTTTCTCTTTTCCAATTTTCTCACTTTGTTTTTTATTCTTTTCAATTGGAGTAGATAGATCTATCTATCGCCTGGTTCACACTCCACCCACGTCTATTGAACAAGTTAAGAAGCTCATCCCTTGTTCCCTGTTTAGGATGTGGTTTCCGGCTTTCTCTTTTCCAATCTTTCCACTATTACGTAACCCCCTGCACATCAGTAGCGTTACCGCCTTGCTCGGGGTGATACGATTAAAAAATTAAAAAAAATAATAATCAGCCAAGTAACTCTCACATGAATGTAAGAAAGAGACAGGCTTCCGGAAATTCCTAATACAAAGTCCAATGGACAGACTGTGCAAACATATGACGCATCAGTGCAATCATTGTTAAGAAACAGGCCACTTGAAAATATACGGACGTAAATAATATTGTATATGCAAGTACTTTAACAGCTACTGAAAACTTAGTGTCAAGACAAATAGAAGATTAATCAACAAACAAAAAACAAATTAGAAAACAAAATTAAAACGAGAACTTGAGAAAAACTGGTGTGATTTATCGATACTGGATGAGATTTCAAGAAACTTAAATATTTCAACACAAGAAAAGCAGTAAGATCAAGAGTAAATATAAAATTAAAACAGTAAATAAAATTCCAAAATCAAGAAAATACTCAATGACTACAAATAAAAAGCACAGAGAACAAAACGCTATGAAAAGACTTTAAGGTTCTATCGAAAAAGATAAAATATTCCAAACGGACCGAAAGGAGTTTTACAAAGAAATTGAAAAAGCAGTAATGGAAGTAAAAAAGGCACCAACTATTGAATATTTGGTGAATATTTGAATTAAGTCGCTTCTAATTGTTATCTTATTATGAATCTTTCAAAGAGACACCCAGTCACCCCTTCTGTTCTGTCTGTCCTTAATCCTCTTTCACATGAACAAACCATTAATAAACATGGATAGTTTTCTTCTATGTCCGTGTCTCGTAAGAGCGTAGACGATCATGGCTCTCCATATCTCTCTATTTCTTAAGGATGTCGGCTACATACTGGACCAAGAAAGGAATAAACGTATTCTGGAATACTGCCAGTTATCAGAAAAAGTTCTCGGGATTCAACTGAAAAGAAAGGCATTCAAATTAGCTGTTATATTAGTGTATGCACCTAAAACGCAAAGCACTGAGGAAATAGAATCTTTCAGCTACATACTTAGACAACTCTAAGGCTCAGGGTAAAAGACAAAAATTTAGAATTACCATGGGAGACCTCAATGTTAAAGTAGACAAGCAAAGGGAAGGTGCAACAGTTGGCAACTTCAGACTAAGAAACCGCAATGGACGAAGAGAAAAATGCGTCTGACAGTGCACAACGAATAGCCAGGTAATAACCAACACCTGGTTTCAAGAACACTCAATACAATTACGGACATGGTGAAATCTAGGAGGTGACACGAAAAATCAACTATGGATACAAAGTGAAAAAGAAAATGTTTAATCACCTATTAATCACCCATAAATGATTTCAAATTCTCTGCAAAAAATCGAGAACGAGCTGAAAAGTATTCTCTATATGGTAAAACGTTTATGCGTGCGTGAGTGAGGGCGTGCGTTTGCTCGCAAAGGTACAAGCATATTTTTTTTTAATTTCACCCCGGGAAAGGCGTAAATGCCACTGATGTGCGGGGGGCTACATAACTGAAACAAAATTAATTAGAAGAGAGAAAAGAGAAGTACAAACCAATTAGAAAATAGCAATAGAAAGATGAAAATGCAGGTGTGATGACAGTTGCAAGGGAGGAGAGAAAGGGAAGGATATACGGGGTGGAGGAAGGGCTAGAGTCTAGTGGTTAGTTGATGAGTATTGACATTGCATTTAAATTTCTGGAGGTTGTAGCCGTCAGGAAAGTAAGAATATGGGAGCGAGTTCCACAGGCGGGAAGTGCGAGAGAAGAAGCTGCAGGAGTAGAATTGTTGTCTGCATTTGGCTAACCTAACTGTGAATGGGTGGGACCCGGTGGCCATTCTGGTTGCACGAGTAAGCACCTGTTGAGGAGGCACAAGTAACTTAAGTTCGTCTGAGCAGAAGCCATGAAAGTACTTATAGAACAGACAAAGGGAGGCCACATTTCGTCGGTGGGGAAGTGGCTGTAGTCGAGCCGCCAAGTCAGCACCTATCACGTTACTAACTCTCCTTTGGAGCCTGTCGAGAAAACCGAGGTGAGCGACAGGAGCGCCTGACCATAAATGGCAGCAGTACTCCATGCACGGTCGAATGGTAGACTTGTATATATTCAGGATGGATGCAGGCGGAAAAAACATCCTGGATCGACATAGTGACCCAAACTTCTTAGCAGTGGATTTAGCTATGGACTCGATGTAGCGGTTCCATTTGAGATCAGAAGAGAGGGTAAGGCCGAGGAGGCGCAGTGTATTGCACTCAAGAAGAATCGCTTGGTCCATGCTTATGGGAGGCAGGAGAGGTTGCCTGTGATGGTTGACAGACAACAGCTTGGTCTTGGACGCAATGAAATTGACAAGCCACTTCTTGCCCCAATCCACCACTGAGTGCAGATCCCGTTCAAGGTCAGCAGCGAGATTATGTCTGTCCGCCACGCCAGGTTTCTTACTAGTGCGGGAGTATATTGTGGTGTCATCTGCGTAGATGCCTACTTGGGACTTGATCCCATCTGGGAGGTCGTTGATGAAAATAAGGAAGAGCGTCGGGCCCAGGATAGAGCCCTGGTTGACACCGGCATTCGTGCTGTAGGATGAAGAAGCATGCCCATTCAAAAAGACCTTCATTTTGCGGTTGTTTAAAAAAGATTGGATTAGGTCAAGCAGGCGTCGGGTAATACCGTAACCCCGTAGCTTGCAAATGAGGGCAGAGTGCCAGACCCTGTCAAAAGCCTTGGAGATGTATCGAGTAATCGCACGAGCCTCGCCTGACTCATCGAGGGTCTGGAGTATGTACTCCGTAACGGTTGTTAGCATATCGGCAGTGGACCTGGCAAAGCGGAAGCCATATTGCCTGTCAGTGAAGAGTTTGTGGGCAGTAAGATATTGAACTATTTCAGCATTGATTATGGCCTCGAACACTTTCCCGAATATCGGTAGAAGACTGATAGGGCGATAGTTGGATGGGTCTGAGGGTTCACCACAATTCTTAAAAACAGGAACGACTGAAGAGAACTTCCAGCATGCAGGAAAACAGGAAGCAGAAAGGCAGTAGTTAAACAGTTTAGAGAGGACAGGGGAGAGTTCAGTGGCACACCTCTTAAGGACTATCACCGGGATCCCGTCGTCACCGCTCGCCTTATGGGGGTCAAGTTTTGAAATTACTCGGGATATTACCTTCGGGGTAATATGTACGTCGTGCAGTTTTGCCTCAGTTCTAACAGGGAAGTCGGGTGAGCATACTCCAGATGAATCAAACGTGGAGTTGGATTAGAAACTGCGGGCAAAGCACACAGCTTTGTCCGCATATGATGTGACAACCTCAAATACATAGATTAAAGGAGGTATAGAGGATTTGCAGTTGTTAAGCACCCGTTTGCATATCCGCCAGTAGTCCTTAGAGCCGAACTTGCGGTCAGCTATGTGCTGTCGCATTCTCTCGGCAAACAACCGTTTGGCGTCATTCAGGATTCTCTTGCACTTATTGCGAGCAGACGTGAATAGGCGCCTATTGTGATCAGATGACTGGCTCCTGAATAGTCGGAAGTAATGGTTCCTGTGGGCAATGGCGACCGAACAGGCAGGAGAGAATCACGGAGAGGAATGAGGTTTTAGGCAATACTTCCTGGTGGGTATGAAGGCATCAATGCCAGCTTTCACCCATGACGAGACCTCAGAGGCACAGTTATCAACTGGGAGATCGAACACTTTTCTCCAAGGGACGTCGCAGAGGAAATCGCGAAAGGCATCCCAGTCAGCTTTTTGGTAGCAGTAGGAGTTCCTATAGGTAGGAGGCTCCTGAGGGGAGTGTGAGTGGAAAGAAATACTGAGAGAGACAACAGCATGGTCAGAATTGCCGAGCGAGCAAAGCTGTGAGACTTGACAGGCGTCAGGGGCAGAGTTAAAACATATATCTAGTAGTGAGGAGTGTCCGGAGGGAGTGCTTGCGAAGCGAGTGGGGAAGTCCACCACTTGCGTAAGGGATTGGGAAATAGCGAAGTTCATGGCGTGGACGCCCGCTAGATCAGTAACAGAGTCTTTAAGCCACTCAGAGTGATGGGCGTTGAGATCTCCAAATATAAATATGTGAGCGAATGGGTGGTAGGAAATAACCTTATCAATGTTGTCAACAATGCCATCTAGAAGGGAACAGTCAGGAGAGGAGGGAGAATGGTACAGAAAGAATAGGTAACTAACCAAACTGAGGAGAGACAGACGGAGACATACATATTGGTGGGCAGAAAATTCAAGTGAAGTCACCCTAGCTATGGGGAGGTGTTCGCTGACGTATATCCCCAGCCCATGCCTGTGGACAGTGGAATTCTTCCTTAAGAGGGGGAGAAAGCCAGGGATGGAGAGGTCAGAGGAGGGAATAGAAGAGTTGAGGTTAGTTTCGCAAAGCGCTAGGATGTCCGGGGACTTTTCATAAAGGAAAGCTTCTACGCTAGGAAAGTTAGTACGAATGCCCCGGATATTAGTGAAGAAAAGGTTAAGGGCTTTAGGTGGTTTGATTTTAGCTGGTTTAGGGTTGTTTCTGCTTTTGTTCATCATATGTTTTGTTTATAGAGAGGGACCTAGAGTAGAGGATACAGGAGGTCATTATCCACGATCTGTTGTGAGAGGGAAACTGGCTAGGGCTGCAGCAAGGTGTGGCGTCAGGGTTGCCCATCGAAAGCGCTTGCAGGGACACCTATCCATGCGCGACATGGCACTACAAGAACCCCGATATTATACAACTGTTGATCAGAGCAGCCGCTTTTGACGCTACGCAAGAGTTAGGGCTCCTAACTACCAGTCGGAAGCAGCAACCAGGAAACTGCCAACCCAGTAGCCTCACAATGCTGAGCCGTTGCCACCAACCAGACAGATCGCAGGAAAATCACGGAAGCACCAATACTAAGGTTAGAAGTGAGAAAAGAGAAAGCCGGAGACTACATCCTAAACAGGGAACAAGGGGCGAGCCTCTAGTCCTGTTCAATAGACGTGGGAGGAGTGTGAACCGGGCGATAGTTTGGTCTATCTACTCCAATTAAAAAAAAATTAGGGCTGGTGAGTTAACTGAGTCTTAACCTAGTTAAAGTCCAAACGGAGCATAACGTCCAAAAAATAAGAAAAAAATAAAAAAAATAATAATAAACCAATCAAACACAGGACAGAGGAAGAAGAGGGATGGGAAAAAAAACCGATTTCTCATACACTTACCTCGCAGATAAACTCTGGAAATTTGAGTAAAAATAACATAACAAAAATAAATAAAAATAAAAGCAACAGTATTTTCACTCTCTGTTTTCACAGAAAAATAAAGCTCTGTTTCAAAGGAGTTTGTGCAGAGAAATTATGGCCAATGTTTCAATACAAGGACAAAATTAAAGATTTAGTAGTATACGGTGGGGTTAGCTGCCCCTAACTTAGGAATGGTCGCATCGCTGCAAAGATGAGTACAAAAATCCCAGAGCTATGGAACAATTTTTTAACCAAACGGAGCATAACGTCCAAAAAGTAAGAAAAAAAAAAATTAAAAAATAATAAAAAACCAATCAAAGACAGGACAGAGGAAGAAGACGGAAGGAAAAAAAACGATTTCTCATGCACTTACCTCGCAGATAAACTCTAAAAATTTGAGTAAAAATAACATAAAAAATAAATAAAAATAAAAGCAACAGTATATATATATATGCTTAGGGGAATAGTATAAACAATTTTGCGTAAATACACCCCCCCCCCACACACACACACATATATATATATATATATATATATATATATATATACATATAAGAGAGATTGACAGACCCATAAAGACAGATAAGATATTCCAAAAGATTTCATCCATTTAATATAAATTATTAATTAGAAAAAATATATAGGGCGTGATGAATATTATCCCCAGCATTAAAATCATGTTTCATCCTTATTGAAAAATAAGGATGAAACATGATTTTAAAAGTCTGAAAAAGAAAATTTATGCTGTTAAAATAAATGTTGATTTATAATCGTTTAACTATGTGTTCAGTTTTCTTTTCACATATATATATTTATACAAATTATCCGAAAAAAATTATTTTATAGAATATGGGCACATACACTCAAGTAAAGTTTGTTCACGCGCGTATATCATGAATTTTATAGCATACAAAGTGTTTACCAAACAATTTCTTGAATGATGTCAAAGTTATTTCTGCATCTGTAAGTAAATAATGTCACTTACATCGTAATTAGTTCTCCCATACTTTTCTCTATCCTTCTACACACACACACACACACACACACACACACACACACACACACACACACACACACACACGAACTTATTAATAGTCCTAACCTGGCATTTCGGTTTCAGTCCTGGGAATTTTTTTAGCTCATCTATACCTAGCGGTATCTTTAATTAGATTTAATTATATGTCCTATTTTAAAATTTAAATTTTAAATCTCATATCTTTTTTATTCCCTTTAAATTAATATTAATTTTTCCCCTAAATATACCTTTTTAAATAAAAGGTCTTTTTTCTAATACTTCAACGTTTTTAGGAAGTTAGGCTTATTTGAATGTATCAAGCGTCTGTAATAAGAAAACTTTTCTCTTCTTTTTTCCCCTCCCTTCCTTTATCACTTTTACCCCCACCTCCTTTCCGTTTTGTTTAACCTAATATCAATTCAACACGCCGTCTGTTCAGTTTACTTTACTGTCCTCTTCCCCTTTTTGTGAACCCAGACGATACCATTTTTTTCCCTTTTTTTATTTTTTATTTTTTTTTACAATTCTATCTATGAGTTGAAAAGAGAAAATAGACATAGTTTACTTCAAATTATCTCCAGTTTCCGGATAGTATTTTTTGCTGAGGTGATGTGTTATACCATTCGGGGATTTCATGTCGAAATGGTCATTCAACATCTTTGAAAAAATTTAATTTAATTTATATTTGCTCTGTAATTTTTATTACATGGAGCTCTCCTCCTGTATCATTTTTTAATATTAAAATTTAATATTTAATATTAATTAGGATCGGGTTTTGTAATTTACCTTCCAGCTTTTTCCGCTTGGATTAAAGTATTTAAATAAAAAATATATATATAATAGATGTAGAGGCATCACAGAAATCTTACAGGATTTGAATATATAATATTTTGATAGAATAATATATATATATATATATATATATATATATACATTATTCTATCAAATATGTATATGTATGTAATTTTATCAAAACTATTATATATTTAAGAAACTTATCAAAGATTCATTAAAATTTCGAGATGCCTCTATATATATATATATATATATATATATATATATATATATATAAATTAGAGAATATTTTCAGAATTCAAAGGTGTCGGATGTACATTTCGACATAGGATCTCTAATAGAGACTCTACGCCACGTCAGCGACATTGTTTTTCCAAATGGCCAAGGCTCTGGGTTAGTGTGTGGAGGGTTTTAGGTTAACAACGGTCACAAAGTGGAAAAGGACAGAGCTGGTAATCGCGGGGTTACAGGGTGTTGAAATGGTATATTTAGGAAGAGGAGGAATAGAAGTTCATATTTTATAAAGACAGACAACTAAATGAGTTAAATTACTTTTTAAAGTTAAGATTTTAGGCTGTTTGAAGAGGTGTAGTTAGGCGAGAAGGAATGGGTTTCAGTATAAGATTTTAAAATTTTTTATTTATGTTTATTTGATTAAGCCTTTTAGGTAGAAGCGAGCTAAATGCCAATTACAGGAAGTTATCAGTTTAAAAATTATTAGAGAAAAATATTAGAGAAAAAATAATAGAGAAAAAAATATATATATATATACATATATGTGTTAACCAAGGAAAAAGGGGTTTAGAATCCATATTTTATGATGATAGACAATTAAAGGAGCTTGGGATGGGAAGGTAGGTGGGTTAAAATACTTTTTAAGGTTAACGTTAGGGTTAAATTAAGATGAAAATTTAAACTGAATCCTTTTAATTTATATTCTAACATCTAGTCAACTGGGATTTAAATCCTAATGTAAGTATTCGAAAAATTTTCCTTGTGGCGGCACTTACTGATGAATTCCCTCCTAAGATTCAGTAGCCGGTGTTGGTGGGTGTGTTTTAATATTGAAATTTTTTCCAGTAAACATTGACAGAACCTATCACGAAAATTCCTCATCTTTGCTGAACACTGATTATTTTATTCCCTATCTCCTCAATAAATGTAGATAGGTTCATCTATTATCCGGTTCACACTCCTCAGTCTTTTGAACTTGAGAAGAGATTTATCTGTTTTTTCCTGGTCCTTCTAAAATCTACTTCAACTCTATACTTCTAGCATCTCTGCTGAACACTGATAATTTTATTCACTATCTCCTCCATAAGTGTAGATATGTTCATCTATTGTCCTGTTCACCCTCTTCAGTCTTTTGAACTATAGAAGAGTTTTATCTGTTTTTCCTGTTCCTTCCAATATCTACATCAACTGTATACTTCTAGCATCTCTGATGAACACTGATAATTTTATTCACTATCTCCTCAATAAGTGTAGATAGGTTCATCTTGTTCACACACCTCAGTCTTTTGAACTTGAGAAGAGATTTATCTGTTTTTCCTGTTCTTTCTAATATCTGCTTCACATATATGCATCTAGCATCTCTGCGTAAACACTGAGAATATTATTAACTATCTCCTCAATAAAAGTACATAGGTGTACCTATAGTCCGGTTCACACTTCCTCCTCAGTTTTTGAACAGGAGTAGATATTTTTCCATTGTTTCCTGTTCCTTCTAAAATCTACTTTAACTCTATCATTCTAGCATCTCTGCTGAACACTGTTAATTTTATTCCCTATCTCCTCAATCAGTGTAGATATGTTCATCTTTTGTCCTGTTCACACTCCTCAGTCTTTTGAACTTGAGAAGAGATTTAACTGTTTTTCCTGTTCCTTCTAAAATCTACTTCAACTATATACTTCTAGCAACTCTGTTGAACACTGATAATTTTATTCAATATCTCCTTAATAGGTGTAGCTAGGTTCATCTATTGTCTTGTTCACACTCCTCAGTCATTTGAACTTGAGAAGAGATTTATCTGTTTTTCCTGTTCCTTCTAAAATCAACTTCAACTTTATACTTATAGCATCTCTACTGAACACTGATAATTTTATTCCCTATCTTCTCAATAAGTGTAGATAGGTTCATCTATTTTCTGGTTCATACTCCTCAGTCTTTTGATCTTGAGAAGAGATTTATCTGTTTTTTTTATGTTCCTTCTAAAATCTAATTCAATTCTATACTTCTATCATCTCTTCAGAACACAGACAATTTTATTCACTATCTCCTCAATAAGTGTAGATAGGTTCATCTATTATCCGGTTCACACTCCTGATTCTTTTGAACTTGCGAAGAGACTTATCTATTTCTTTCCTGTCCTTTCTAATATCTGCTTCACATATATACATCTAGCATCTCTGCCTAAACACCGATAATGTTATTAACTATCTCCTCAATAAAAGTAGATTGGCTTACGTATAGTCCGGTTCATACTCCTCCTCAATCTTTTGAACAGGAGTAGAAATTTGTCCATTGTTTCCTGTTCCTTCTAAAATCTACTTCAACTCTATACTTCTAGCATCTCTGCTGAACACTGATAATTTTATTCCCTATCTTCTCAATAAGTGTAGATAGGTTCATCTATTATCTGGTTCACACTCCTGATTCTTTTGAACTTGAGAAGTGACTTATCTATTTCTTTCCTGTTCTTTCTTATATCTGCTGCACATATATACATCTAGCATCTCTGCTTAAACACTGATAATGTTATTAACTATCTCCTCAATAAAAGTACATTGGTTTACCTATAGTCCGGTGTACACTCCTCCTCAGTCTTTTGAACGGGAGTAGAGATTTATCACTTGTTTCCTGTTCCTTCTAAAATCTGCTTCAACTCTATACTTCTAGCATCTCTGCTGAACACTGATAATTTTATTCACTATCTCCTCAATAAGTGTAGATAGGTTCATCTATTGTCTGGTTCACACTCCTCAGTCTTTTGAACTTGAGAAGAGATTTATCCTTTTTTTCCTGTTCCTTCTAAAATCTACTTCAACTGTATACTTCTAGCATCTCTGTCTGAACACTGATAATGTTATTCACTATCTCCTCTATAAGTGTAGATATGTTCATCTATTGTCCTGTTCACTCTCCTCAGTCTTTTGAACTTGAGAAGAGACTTATCTATTTTTTCCTGTTCTTTCTTATATCTTCTTCACATATATGCATCTAGCATCTCTGCCTAAATACTGATAATGTTATTCATTATCTCCTCAATAAGAAAAGATATGTTCACTTATTGTCCGGTTCACACCCTTCCTCAAGGTTTTGAACTAAACAAGAAATTAATTCTTGTTTTCCTCTTCCTTCTATAATCTAATTCAACACTATACTTCTAACATCTTTGCCAGGAAACTGAAATTTGATTCACTAATTATTTTTTCTCACTTCAGTAAGAATAGATAGGTCCAGCTATAGACTGGTTGTAGATATTGTTTCCTGTTTATGATTGGGTTTCTAGTTCATTCTAACGTCTACTTCGGTTCTCTGCTTTTAATGTCCGCCCAAGCTTTGAATTTCTATTTACTACTGATATATTTCTTTATTTATTTCATAAATAAAAGTAGATACTCTTGCGTATCGACATGTTCATAATCTTTACCGATCTTCTGTACAGAAGTAAATGTTTATCCCCTGGTTTACTGGTAATTTTGTAAGCGTAGCTTACATGTGGTACAAAGTCGAAAGTATGAGACAACCCAGTAAGGATCGAACTCAGTACACAATTGGAATGAATCTAGCGAAATAAGCTTGTTAACCATTACAACACTTCAAGGTGCCCAATCTCCGAATTTACTGTTTTATCTGGTGTCTCGTGATTGAACGCTTTGTCAGGGTTTAAATGTAATTCAGCTTGTCTTGCTATATTAATTATGACTTAGTAGTGAGTTCGATTGTCATTAAGGTCTCCACAGTATGAGATGTGTGTGTGTGTGTGTGTGTGTGTGTGTGTGTGTGTGTGTGTGTCTCTGTCTGTGCATGCGTCTGTGTCTGTGTGCGCTCCTTTACTGTGAAACTAAATAAGAAATAAAATCGGGGCATATGGCCAGGCACGATAACCAACGATCGAGCTGTCCATTACAACAAACCTAAAGTAAACAGCAGTCAAAATATAATATACCTAGGTGTCTTAGTACGTAATTATAAGCATAGATACAGTATAACATCAAAGGGATAGCCAGGACATTGACAGGTGAGGTGTACCAGGTATGACCCTAAACATTACGGTCCTTTGACTCTCTGTGAGGTTGAGAGTTCAAAAACAACCTCATCGGCATCATTAACCTTGGGTAATGTTTAGTTGAAAGCAAGTCTGAGTAGACTTTGAATCTAAAAATTAGTTCTTGTTCTTTCTTTGGTTGCATTCCAGTTTAATCCTATACTATTTAAAAGTTTCTCTGAAAGGTGACATATCAGGATACTGATTTTTCTATAATGTGAATAATAACTGGATCAAGCATTAAAAAGTTGGTAAAAATTATCTTCAGTTTTTACAGAAAATATTTTCATACTTGCTTTTACATATTTCCAACTTTCAAATTAATTTCTACAGTAAAAAATTCAATTCATTTACATTATATATATATATAAATATATATATATATATATATATATATATATATATATATATAAATATATATATATAAAGGAAAACTCAACACGTCATTTCAATTGGTTATAAATTATAATTCATTTCTATGAGCTTAATTAGCTCATTTCATCAGACTTTACAATATTCCTTCTATTTGGTACAAATAATTTTTTGCCGGAATGAGCATTTCTTTAATTGAAGAGAAGGATAAAAATATTATATATATATATATATATATATATATATATATAAGCCTAATCGGTCACTAATTCCTAATCCCAGACAATAACTTTTTCCTTATTTTCAATGAAGTTTTATAACAAATCATTTGGAAAACTTTTCCATTGTTCATATAATAGCCCTATCCTGTCAATAACATCTTAATTTATTCCTGACCACTAACAATCACCTTCTTCCAGATTTTCAATAAATCCCTATAATAAAACCATTAGCAATGCACTTTCATTATATAAAATCTGACTCTATTTTACATGTAATATTGCATTAATTCTTAAGTACGACAGTCATTTTTCCTGATTTTCAATGCACTTTCATAATAAAAACATTAGACTATTAAAACTATTAAACATATTAAACTATAGTAGACCTATTTACACTATTTACATCGAGTGAACTATTGTCCTAATCTTTATTTCCATATTCACGATGTTTCTGTCGTTGTATGCGCCAGACTTCTTCAGGCGATATACGTTTGAATTTCGACTTATTTAATCCACTAGAGTTAAATTACGCAACTAATGTATCCAAAAAGCATGGCGCGTGGAATTAGGGCAATCTACTCTGTGGTCTAAATAAAAGTTTCCGTTCGAAATTCTAACGTATATCACTGAAGATGGTTGGGGAGTACAACGACCAAAATGTGATAAATATGACAAAAAGATGTAGAGAAAAGTTCGAACGATGTAAATAAAATAAATAGTTACAATATCTCATCTCTCATATAGATATACTTGCTGTATAACCAGGCGTTGCTCGGGTTTTTAGTGGTTATATTGAAATGGTATGGTCAAGTGCTTATTCAAAAAGCTACAGTATGAGGTTGCCGTGACGCGTAAGTTAAAAAATTGTAAAGAAAGCATTGGGTTTTGTTGTATTTGTAAAACGGGATTCACGCTGTGTCAATTTTGCCAATAAACCGGAAATATGTATGTGAAATTGGATGAACGGAGATTAGGCATTATGGGAGCCTGTAATATGGTGTAATAACGTTGTGACACAGAAAAAATAGATGCATTGTCCCTGCAACTTCAGAGGGGTTGGAACCTTGTAAAAAAAACGTGATATTCTTATGGAAAATTAGAAAAAAAAAAATTTGTTGGAATACAACTAAGAGTTTCGCAAAAAGCAATGTTTTCCATTAATTTTTGCAGCACCCTGTGTGTCAATTGAAATTGTTGTTCGCATATTAAGGCATCAGACCTTGATCTACCAGTAACTCGATTTGGGCTAAGTTTGAGTGAAGTGTCTTGAGGAAATGCATAAAAGTTCGCAAAAGACCACCCAAAATTATGTTTACAGTTGGTGTTTGACAAACCCTGTATATTAGTTCGAAAAGCTTTGTGTGCATCAAAGGTTCGGTCCTTAATCTACATGTCACCACATTTTGGTTGAATTCGCATCCATTCACAGTCAGGTTAGTCAAATGCAGACGACAATTCTACTCCTGCACCTTCTCTCGCACTTCCCGCCTGTGGAACTCGCTCCCATATTCTTGCTTTCCTGACGGCTACAACCTCCAGAAATTTAAATGCAATGTCAATACCCATCTATTAACCACTGGACTCTAGCTCTCTCCCCACCCCCGTATATCCTTCCCTTTCTCTCCACCTATGTATCTGTCATCACACCTGCATTCTCACCTTTCTATTGCTCCTTTCTAACTAGTTTGTACTTCTCACTCTTTTCTAATTAATCTTTTTATGGTTATGTAGCCCTCAACTCATCAGTGGCATTTCTGCCTTGCTCGGGGTGAAATGATTACAAAAAAAGAAAAAAAAAGAAAAAGAAAGGTATCTCAGGGAGAAGAGTTCGTAAATTCTAACCGTTTCGGTGATTTCTGCCGTACCCTGTAAATCGATTCAAAACATTTTTCGGTACATCAAAGTTTCAGGTCATGATCGACAGGTGACTCAATTTTGGTTGAAATCATACCAAGGGTTTCGGAGGAGTAGGGTTCGTTAGACTGTACACACACACACACACACACACACACACACACGCACACACATCCATTTATATATATATATATATAGACAGATTATATTAGTAATGCATGCGCTAATTACTATCAATGTCTTTCTTTCGGATTTTCAATGTATTTTTTTAATAAAAGTATTATCAAATCTTTTACATTACACAAATACTAAACCTATTCTACCTGTTATGTTTTAATTAATTCCTGATCGCAAACAAGCCATTTATTCCAGGTTTTATATGCATTCCTATATTAAAATCATTAACAATGCATTTACATCTTACATATATTATTTCGTTTTTTCAGTAATGATTGTATTTTTTCGGACAATTGAGAATTCCTTAATTCATTATACGAAAGACAATTTAGTAAAATCATTAGCAATGCATTTATATACTACATGACATAACCCTATTCTCTAAGTAATGTTGTATTCCTTCCCGACAAATAACAATCACTTTCGTCCTAATAGTCACTGTATTCCTATAACAAATCATTATCAATTCCTTTCTATCATAAAGAGCGCGATGTATAAATTATCGTATAAATGACGCAGCAAATAAGATAACACTTATATCTCATTTTAACAGATATATTTACCAAATTACATCAAGATATCTTGAAATACTATTTTTTTCAATAAAATCGTTAAATCGGTTTCTAAAACTCTTCGGAATCTTCTGCAACTCTTCTGGAGGGCCACTTTGATTAAGTTGGTGAATGCTGCCTTTACTTCAAGGAGTTTACTTGGTTTCTTACTCAACTACACCTAACAATTAATAATCAAGGGAGGTGACGTTTGTAGAGTTAACTGGCCAAATATAACGGGTGACGTGATTACAGAAATTGTCTGACAGACATGACAAGGCTCTCCTGCTTGTATGAGATGGTGAAGAGTTCTGTTGACAAACATATGGTCTTCCAGCAGCCACCCTCTTGACCCAATATAGCACTAACAATTCAAGGCACCTAATAACGGTCTCTGTATTGAGTCGGTAAGTTGATAGATGCTTTGGGCGATCATGTCTCGAAAGAGACATGATTGACTTGGCAGAAGATTATCCCGCAGTAAGTTGCTATTGCTTTCTGTGATAGACTGGCTGCCAGCCAAGGCTATAGCACTGAATCTATCCTGTTATTTAACCCATAACTGGAGGGAAGAGACAGATTAATATCTTTCTCAAGCGTATTTGTGCGCAATTGAATGCAAAGAATTCAACTGGAATTTGAACTGATTTGTCGTTCCAAGTTGATATCCACTGCATCACAACGCACATCAGATGTTGGGTAAGAATCGAGATTAATGGAAGCCTAACATCGTCTTCAATACAGATCAATTCAAACACCTTCTCAATCACCATTAGACTCATCCAACTCTTTCCAAATTTTCTTTGCTGTCCTCAGATCGGCAACCAAACTCTCTGAACTGTTCATATTCGTGCTTCCGGCGCGAATGCAAAGCTGTTCAGCATGCTGTTTCCTAAATTTTTGTGAACTGAAATGCGTTATGGTACTCTTTTTTGAAGAGTGCCCAACTGACCCGACTATACTGAACGTTCGACAAAATAAAAAATGTAATGCACTAAATTAAAATACAAGAAAGCGAAAACTTACCCATCGTGCCCTGTACATGTCATATCTCTATTCTATCAGGTATTCTTCTATTCATTCCGAACCACTATCACTTTCTACCTGATATTCAGTGTAATGCTATAGTAAAATCATTATAAATGCACTTGCATCATAATTTGGTGTTCAGAAAGCTACTGTGAAATTTTCTAATCCTATTTTTATGTCGGATTTCACTCCAATATCGTTTTGACAAATGAAGTACGTATATTCGCTGTCAAACATGTATATGTCCGTTAAAATTAGATTTCTATGTTATTTATTTTTGCGACATTTAGACAATAATTTATCCATCGGACTCTCTTTTATATTAAAGTTTCAAATTTTCATTCGTTGTCAATTTGATTGGTATTGGATAAAAGTGTATTTTCTTAAATTTCAATGCATCATTTAACATCTCATGTACGGCGGATGTGCGTTATGGCGCAGTGGATATCGACTCGGAACGAGAAATCGTAGAGCCGAGTTCGAATTTCAGTTGAATTCCTTGCATTCACTTACGCGCAAATACCCTTGGGAAAGGTATTAATCCGTCTCTTCCTTCCAGTTATGGGTTAAATAACAGGACAGTTTGGGTTCTATAGCCTTGGTTGGCAACCAGTCTACCACAGAAAGCAATGGCAACCTACTGCGGGATAATCTTCTGCCCAGTCAGTCATGTCTCTTTCGAGACATGATCGCCCAAGCGTGTGTCACGTATAGCACTTAACTGACTGACTGACACTCATGTACAAGTTAATTTTAACAAAACGAATAATGTCTTCTTGGAATCTTTCCCGCTGTTCCTGACCACGTATACGTCGTCGCTTGACGTTGTTTTTCTAAACTGACCACATTTTCCTGTACGCTTTGGACTGATGGATCCAGTTTCTTTCTTCGCCTTGTTGACACAAACAATATCCGCGATCTCTCTGCAAGGTTTACCAGCGCGTTTGTGCAACGTTGCAATTTTTATAGACTTCGTTGTATTAACGTCCATCGTAGACAATTGCCGTAGGACAACAAATTGACAGTCGAGAAAATAGTATCTGGAAGTGATAAAAACCTGATGCAATGACGGATGACTCAATTTTTTTCAAAGCCAAACAAATTTCATCATGCACCCCAAAAACAGATTCATATTACTGCCCACCATTGCAAATGACTTAATATGAGGCAAAAATAGAAATGGATTACACCCTATCACTCCAGTGTGTCTAAAACTGACCGTATGGTAAAAGAACGGAAACTGAAGATGTTGTTTCAGTTAATTTGCACAGGTGTGTATTTAATTTAAATCTCATGAGTATAAGATAACAAGAGATTGTATATGATTCGAACCTGGAACCCATTCAGCGAAAGTTTTCTATGTAAGGTAGTCACGTCTATATTAATTTGAATGCAAAAACTGCAAATCCGTGATACACATTCAAATGTGTAAATGTATGTGTGTGTATATGTCCATCTGCATTCATGTTTATAATTAAATAAAAACTATGAACTTATAAAAGCACATACAAATATGTATAGATTTATCAATAGCTTGTGTGAGAATATAACTGTGGGGAAATAAATGTATTAAGGATTCAGTTCTTTATGCTCTCTATCTCTATCTCTCTTCACACACACATACGCACACACACACACACGTACATATATATATAGATATGTATGTATGTATGTATGTATGTATGTATGTATATAAGTGGAAACTGAGGTCAACATCGAGAGACGCAGTCTGTTTCATGCTTGATAACAATTTTATATGTTCTATCTCTGATACTGATGCCTTTGTCGCAAAATTTATTATTCTAAAGATATCCTTTCACACAGAATTCTGATGTTTACTTGGTTATTTATTGAAAGTTTGCTCCAATTTTATGTTAAGCCTTGAAAAATTTTTTTCAGTTGCATTTGCAATAGAATTTATGGTTTGAATAATTTTTATTCGCTGGATTTTCCCACCTTCTATTTTGAAATATCTACGAACCTTTTTGTTTTGCATTGAATATGAAACCATTTTCAACATATTTCTCCTATTCATATAGATATTGAGCGTGTTCTTAAATAGAATCCAACAATTATTTCGTGTTTATTTTTTTTTTGTTTTTTTGTTTTTTTTGTTTTTTTTTTTGTCATGGTAGGAATAAAACAATTCTGTTATTTAATTTGCGTTGGAAACTTAGTTATAGATTATTGTCAATGTAACAGGATATCCAAGAAAGGTCAGATATGATATTATGCTTTGTAAAGGAACTCTATCCTAAGTTCGATGTGGTATATGTAGCATACTCTGGAAAGAACCAGACTGAATACATTCTAAAAATATGTAATGGTTACACACACACACACACACACACACACACACACACACACACACACACACATATATATATATATATATATATATATATATGAATGATGAGTTGAAATTTGGGAAAATACACCTTTATCCAATACCAATCAATTGGAGAATGAATAAAATAAGGCATGTAAAATTGTTCCATAATATTTGGCGTTTTTTTAAAGCTATCACCTGGATGGGCATCGCGTGATCGTCTGTCTATTTTTCAAAGAACTTTCAAAACTCCGTTTCCACTATTAAATAATGTAATGTTGATTGTAGGAAAAAATTGTTTTATCTCTAGTGCATCTCTTATTGCGAAAGACTTTGATATTGTAATTTAAACAGCATGTTGGTATTTTAAACTTAATCTTCTGCACGTTTTTGTTCATCTTTTCCAACTTCTGTTTCTGAACAGATTCAAAGTCAGTGTAATGTTTTATATGGTTTAATGTATGTGACATTATGTCCACCATGCTTTTCAACTCCATGCTATAGATACTTCTTCTTCTTCTATGTGCCCTGTCCCTTCAGGATGTAGGCGATCGTGGCTCTCCACGTTTCCCTATCCCTTGTGGCTCTTAGTATGTTTGCTCCTGTTGCTCCTGGCAACCCCCGTTCCGACATCCACCTGATCATCCACCTGCAAATATGTTATCCGCTGCCTTCCTCTGTCTCTTCCTCTGTATCTCCTGATACTGACTGGCCAGATAGATCTGGCCAGTCAGTATCAGGTTCTCCAGGCTCTCCTTCCTCATTGCATGTCCCAGGAACTTCAGTTGTCTCTTCCTGATGCTCAGCATCAATTTCCTTTTTGTTGCCATTCTTCCTAACACCTCGTCGTTGCTTGTATGCTCAGTCCACGATATCCGTAGCATCCTTCTGTAGAACCACATTTCGGCCGCTTCCTCACCATCACCAAAACTATTTTTGATGCTTCTTCTATAAAATATTTTTTGTGTTAGTATTTACTGAAGACATGGCCCAAGAGCCACTTTAGATAGGTTGTTAATGATAATGTACTGTTACATACAGAGTACATATTAAGTTTTTGTCTTCTATCATCTCACATCAAAAGTCTAATGTCGCATTCTTGTAAAGAAACCATCAGAAGTTTTTATTGGTTTAGTGAGTTTTTATGTTTCGATGTTAAATATGAACACCGATTGATCAGTGATTAAAAATAAACATAGGTTTCTTCCTTTTGTCAGCCATGGCTTCACAAATTTTTTGCAACACATTATAATGTTCTGGAATTTTCTGATATATCGACTCGAAATGACAAATCAGGGAGCCGAGTTCAAATTAGAATTGAATTCGTTGCATTCACTTGTGCACAAATACCCTTGGGAAAGATATTAATCAGTCTCTTCCCTCCAGTTATGGGTTAAATAATAATACAGATTGGGTTCTTTAGCCTTGGTTGCGAACCAGTTTACCGCAGAAAGCAACGGCAACCTACTGCTGGATAGTCATCTTTCGAGACATGATCGCCCAATGCGTGTATTACGTATGGCACTTAACTGATATACTGAAACGCAGTCGCTTTAGACAAGGACCTGCTTTCAGTTCTTGAACTGCAATTATTTTCTATGGAAAGAATTTTCATTTTTGTATAAGCAGTTCCAAGACCACTATATTACTGAACTTTCTTGAACTTTTCTGCATACAGTGTTACGTATACACATGTTGGGAGAGAGAAGTCAGTACTCCCTTTTCTATCACAAAACTAAATAATAATAGTAATTGATAGCTGACCATCACTGGGCAGGTAAAGATCCATCATAAAAAGAGGAGCGGGTGGTGGAAGACGCGTTCACCGTGAATAAGTAAAACAAAAACCTTTTCTTTGAAATTACAACCAACTTGATGAAAAAAAAAGGGTGCAAAAAGCGGGAGATGAAATAAAGAAGTAGAATGAAGCGAAGGTCTTCGGCCAGCCTTGCAAGAAGAAGAAGCTTTGATTCCGGCTTAATGACACTTAAGTGAGAACATCGACCTTCTGCTTAAAGAAATCATCTCAAATGAAAATATCGATTTTTCACGTGATGCTCGAGGACGATTCTCCCCGCACACAAACATACTTTCTTTTCTCACTATGGAGTCATGGAAAGATATGAAAAAACATGGTTTTCTTCCTGATGAATTCCAGCTGAATTCATTGCATTCACTTACGCGAAAATACCCTTGGGAAAGGTATTAATCCGCCTATTCCTTCCAGTTATGGGTTAAATAACAGGACAGATTGTGTTCTATAGCCTTGGTCGGCAACCAGTCTACCGCAGAAAGCAATGGCAACCTACTGCGGAATAATATTCTGCCCAGTCAGTCATGTCTCCGTCGAGACATGATCGCCCAAGCGTGTATCACGTATGGCACTCAACTGACTGATGGACAAGTAAGAAATATCGTTTTCTTTTTGTCACACACAAAAGAAGACACTGAACCTAATTTTTAACTGTAGCAAATAACTTTGCTATATAAGGAAAGTCGAATATATTTTCTAAAGACATATATGAACTTTTATATGTATTGCATACATTGCATGGACACATGATATTCCCCCCCCCCACCGCCATTGAATATTGTCCGGAATTTTTAGATATATTAAAATTCATTTTTTTATTCATACTAATGTTTGTTCATTCAATTTTCTTTTATTTCTTTATGTATTCTTCTACTAGTTGTTGATCATCAAATCCGAGCCAACCCGGACGACAACATAAATTCTATTTTTGCCCGGACAATATTGGGATTATCCACATAGGGAGTCAGTATCTCGTCCTTAGATGACCGTATCAAATTTAGGGACTCGCCCTAAGAAACGTAAGTAATTTGCGGTTCGTCCTTGGATGTACGTAACAAATGTCAGAATTATACAACAGATAGTTTTGCTGTCCTCCCAAATTTGATCAACAAGGTTACGAATCGAATTGCAATTCGGAGTAGGAGTATATGAAATAGCAAAATGATGTCACACCAAATCTGTAAACATAACACCCGAATGACGTAACAATAAAGCTACACTAACATCTCATTTATTTGATATATTTATCAAAATCGCACAACAATCTCTTTGAATGCGAAAAAGTAAATTTATTCTATGAAATCGCCCTTGACTTCCAGACGACTTTAGAATCTCTTGCATTACTTTTGGACGGTCTCTTTGTTTAATTCGACCAATTCTGCCATAATACTTACCTTCAGTTCAACTTTGGTTCAACATGGAGTTTTGTTGGTCTCTTGCTCAACTGCCCTACACATAATAATTAAAGGAGTTATAATCTGAGGAGTTAGGTGTCAAGATGTAAGGCGTGACGCGGTCGCAGAAATTGTCTGACAGCCATTATTGGGTTCTCTGTGTGCAGAGTCTTGTTACCAGATATAGTCTTCTAGCAGCCACCCTCTTGATCAAAGGCAGCACTGCCTTCTTAAGGCTCTTGATCTAGGCCTCTGTGTTGAGTTGAATGGAGGCATAGTCAACACTAATGATCACTCTAAACATCATGATGTTGACTGGATATATTATCCAACTCTTTCCTCTTCACAGCCCTCAGATTGACATCCAAACATTCTAAAATGTTCGTAATTGATATTCCTACTCGAATACCATGCAGAACGGCATGCTATTTCCGAATTTCTGGTGAAGCGAACTGCATCAAGTTGCTATTTTTCTTACAAACGGTGCCCAGTTGACTCTACTATACGCATCCACGAAACTAACAATATAAAACCACGGCAATTTAGATATCGCATCCTGTATATAGAAATTGTTCAGGTATATTTATCTTATGTGCTATTTTTTTATATCAATTGTCCGCGACCTTTTATATTACTTTATTAAGCATTTTTATGTATGTTTCGTATCAGAATGACATATCCTTTTAAGTAAATTCTCTTGAAACTTTTCTTATAAAATCTGGCAAGTGTACTATTTTATGGCTAAAATATAAAAATTATTTTCGTCATATTTATCGTTCACACCATTTTTATTTACACACAAAGAGAAAGTGAATTTGCTGTCCCAAAACCTGACTATTAAAGTCCCTCCTGTCCAATATTCGCTACATCACTTCCATCAATTCCTTTTAGATTCTCCTCCATTATTCCCAGATTTCATTCCGTCTTTCCTGAAAGAAAGGAGAAATGTTTAATATAAGGAATAGTTACTATAGCCGTAGGATATATTTCACATCTGTTACTTGAACTATACGAAAATGTCCAGTCTGTAGCAATATTAAACAGAAGTGACCAAAGGTTTGCCCTTTAGCCTCCTCAGAAAACTGTCAGGCAATGCGCAAATAGAGTTTGCAATTGGAAGAGACGTGTTGATTGATAGTACTGTGACGTTACATAATCTTCTTTTACTTGTTTCCGGCCCAATATATAAAGTTTTCTGACAATTTTAAGTATTAGACACAGAGGTGAGGAATCATCCAAATTCTGACTCTCATTTTGGACATTTGCTTTTTTAGATTTAGGCGACGGCAAAGTTGTCGTTTATTGAGCTCAAACCAGTGTGATTCTTTGCGTGTGAGTTGTCCGCAGGAAATGAGGAAGTGGGGGAGAGTCAAGTGTGAGGAAAGGTGTAATAAAGACACTTGTCAGTGAAGGCGATCGAAAGAATCACAGGTAAATTGGTCGTACGAATAGCAGCGGATATTTTAATCCGAGAAAGAATGAAAGGAAGAATTAATAAAAACAGAAAATGAAAGCATAAGAAATCATCAAATAAAAGATAGATAGATAGATAGATAGATAGATAGATAGATAGATAGATATGAATAGACTGAGATAGATAGATAGATAGATAGATAGATAGATAGATAGATAGATAGATAGATAGATATTGAACAGACTGAGATAGGTAGATAGATAGATAGATAGATAGATAGATAGATAGATAGATAGATAGATAGATAGATAGATATGAACGAACTGAGGTAGATAGATGCAAACGTACTGAGTGAGATATAAACAGTCTGAGATAGATAGATAGATAGATAGATAGATAGATAGATAGATAGATAGATAGATAGATAGATAGATAGATATGAACGGACTGAGATAGATAGATATGAACGGACTGAGATAGATAGATATGAACAGACTGAGATAGATAGATAGATAGATAGATAGATAGATAGATAGATAGATAGATGGGGAGGGGAAAGAAAGATAGATTAAACCAAGATGAATACATTCAGGTATATATAAATAGGTCCAAAATAGTATATATGAATAATTTGACATAGATAGATAGATAGATAGATAGATAGATAGATAGATAGATAGATAGATAGATAGGTAGGTAGGCACAGTGTTTAAATGACCAGTGGTTTGTGGAATATGTACACGATTTATCAACCAATCATTTATTGTCTTTTCTACTCTAGTGTAATAAAAATGAATAGCCCCCAAAAGTATTATGTACGTAGTTAGTACTTATTGAAAATATTAAGATATTATATATATATATATATATATATATATATATATATATATATAATAATCGCCTGAAGACAGCACTCATGGTAGAAACCTAGGTCGCGTAATAACTCGTTAACAAATGAAATATATATATATATATATATATATATATTTATTCCATTTGTTAACGAGTTATTACGCGACCTGGGCTTCTATCATGAGTGGTGTCTTCAGGCGATTTGCAATAACTTTATGACCAAAAACTAAGTAATCTATCAATCAGTCAATCAATCAATCAATCTATATATATATATATATATATAGATTGATTGATTGACTGATTGATATATATATATATATATATATATATATATATATATATATATATATATGCACATAATCTATTTAACATTTTGAGATTTTAATATGCACTGATAAATAGATATTAATTGTAAATAAGGGGTAGTGGATATCAACTTGAAATGACAAATCAAGAATCAGAATTCGAATTTCAGTTGAATTCATGGCATTCACTTACGCACAAATACTCTCTTGCCCCCAGTTATGGGTTAAGTAATAGAACAGATAGGGTTCTATAGCCTCGGCTGGCCACCAGTCTACTGCAGAACGCCATAGTAACCTACTGTGGGATAATCTTCTGCCCAGATAGTCATGTCTCTTTCGAGACATGATCGCCAAAAGCGTTTATCACGTATGGCACTTAACTGACTGACAGACGGAAAAGTAATTCCCTATTTTATGTATGAGTGACCAGCCAGGTTATCCTGTAATTGTTTTCCCCCTGGGAATGGTTAAAGGAGCAATCCACGATACCAAACAAAAAAAAATTGGATGAACTTGAAGGGCTTATACAAGCTAACACAAGAGTTTCTATACCACAAGTGTTTCTGGTTAAATCAGTTGACACTATTCCTAGGCGTCTTGAGAGGCTTCTAGAAAAATCTGGTGTCCATATCAAACTTAAAAACCTGGTACTAAACTATTTGCTCTCATATCTATTTCTATATATTTAATGTATTTTAAAATGGCGATCGCAAAATTTTCTTTTTTACATTACTGAAATAAATTCTCTATTTATAACCGTCTGATTATGTGTTGAGTTTTCTTTTCGATATATATATATAATTATCCGATGTTTAAGCATACTTTAAGAAATAATTCAAATCGAAAAAAATCAATACGATATGATATGATAAACACCCGATGATTGGCGAAAAATGCATGAAACTCGAACCCGTGCTTAAACCGTGGGATAATATGTATATTTATTAATATATAATTTTGTTCTGTTATACAGCAGTGAGCGCTATTCCAGTCTCACCTCATTAATATTTATATATTCATATATATATACGTGTATACGCACACACACACACACACACACACACATATATATATATATATATTGCTATATATATATATATATATATATATATATATATAGCATAATGATGATCCACGTATACTGTCTTAATATGTATAGGGAAAACTACTAAAAAGTTGTAAGTTTAAAAATGTATTTTTGACAGTATTTATTTATTATTTATAGAAATAAATAAGTACTGCCAAAAATACATTTTTAAACTTACAACTTTTTAGTAGTTTTCCTATATATATATATATATATATATATATATATATATATATAGAGAGAGAGAGAGAGAGGGAGGGAGGGAGAGAGAGAGAGAGAGAGTGATAACAAAAACTGTTAGAGACCGTGAACGTTTTGTTTAAGTGTATACTTATTGTTGTTGTTATTATACATGTTATGATACTTTAAGTGTCCATAATGGTATTTGTGATGCTACACGTGTTTCGAGTCTAAAGTTGACTCTATTCAGGCGAATAAACTTGTGCTTTTACGTATCGAGTTCATTCTCTTTCTGAGGGCCAAGCTGTTGTTTATAAATAAGTAAGAAAAAAATAAAAAAATAATAATAATAGTAAATCAAATCAATAAAATAAAATAAAATAAATCAAATGATGGTGGGTTGAAATATTTGTGATTTTCACATCAACTTGTGTATAAATGTATAAACAAGTAAATAAATAAATAAATAAATAGATAAATGAATAGATAAATGAATGAATCAAGTGCTTACTCCAAATTGAAATGATTTGGTTTGGGGCTCCCTCATTTGTACGTTAAAAGTATCTTCTATGTGACTTCCGTATCTACGAGTCTCTGTAATTGTCTTCTATCGGTAAGCTGATTGTTGTTTTTTGTTTTTTTTGTTTTTTTTTTTAATCACCCCGAGCAAGGCCAAGGCGGTAAGACCACTGATGTGCAGAGGATTACGTAAGAGTGAATAGATTGGAAAAGAGAAAAGCCGGAAACCACGTCCTAAACAGGGAACAAGGGTTGAGCCTCAACACCTGTTCAATAGACATGGGTGGAGTGTGAACCGGGCGATAGTTCAGTCTATCTACTCCAACTGAAAAAATAAATAAAAAAGAAAAGTGAAAAGATTGGAAAAGAGAAAGCCGGAAACCACATCTTAAACAGGGAACAAGGGATGAGCCTCTTCACCTGTTCAATAGACATGGGTGGAGTGTGAAATTGCTTTGATGATATTTTGAATTTGGTTCGCGAGTTAATCATGTTATATTTAGTGGGCACTAAAATATATATATATATATAGATAGATAGATAGATAGATAGATAGATAGATAGATGCGTTCGTGCGTGCATTATTTTTAATAGGCACACGTGCGTTAGTTTGCTATCTGCTATTTTTTCTTAAACAGCTATTAATAACAATCGACCTATATTAACAAGTTCCCGTAAAAAAAAATTGTGCACCCGACAGGAATCGAACTTGCAACGCTTTTTTTCTAATTTTATTTGCCAAAGCCACTTTGTGTAATTTTTAATAATCGTGATCTTGCATAAGGATGTCTAATCAAGAATTAGACATCCTGTAATTCGAACTTGACCTCCCGATATCGGCTCGGAACGAGAAATCGGGGAGGCCGAGTTCGAATTCCAGTTGAATCCATTGCATACACTTACGCACAAATACCCTTGGGAAAGGTATTAATCCGTCTCTCCCGTCTAGTTATGGGTTAAATAACAGAACAGATTAGGTTCTATAGCCTTGGCTGGCAACCAATCTACCACAGAAAGCAATGGCAACCTACTGCGGGATAATCTTCTGCCCAGTTAGTCATGTCTCGAAAGAGACATGATCGCCCATGCGTGTTTCACGTATGGCACTTAACTGACTGACTGAATCAAGAATAATCCAGGTCGTGAAACTCTAGCAATTGTAGGTTACACTCTTCCTCCTTTTTTTTTTTTTTAAATAATTTTGAAAATTTTTCCATCGTTTTTATTTTTTGCATAAAATGCCTGGGATTTACGGCCATATTACAATGAAATACCGGTTCTTGTACGATCACCGAAGTTAATCAACGTCGAGCCTGGTCAATACCCAGATGGACGACCGCTTGAAAATATTAAGTACAGTAAGCCCCGAATCAGAAATCGGGGAATAAAGTTTCAATACCAAATCGAATTCGTGACATTATCTCGCGCAAATAGTCTACCGCTTATTTCCCCTTCAGCCATGGGTTAATTAGTAAGACCTTTATCAGTAAATTAGGAGATGACTATTGACTTTAACCTTAAATTCGCGGAGATTCTAGTTGTCGGAGAAGCAAGTAAACTGAAGGGAGTTCTAATGGCGGGAAGTGCGATAAAAGAAGTTTTTGATGAGATTTTGCTTTTGCATTTTATTGCTTTCACGTTAAAAGGGTAGGTCCTAGTTGCTAATCTAGTGACTAGAGTAAATTCATACACAGGGGGCACCAGTGAGCTAAGTTCATCGGAGCATATTTCGTCTCTGAGCGTGAAGTTGTAGAGGGGAAAATAATTTGTCACACATAAGGATACGGAAACGCTTATGGACGCTATCGAGACTGCAAGATAGGTACTGGGCAGCTCCTGCACAAATATAATACCAATACTTTAGTTACTCTTATAAAGTTGGAGAATAGCTGGCTGGGTCAAGTATTTATCGGAGTGCTACAACATCTTATTTCCAGCATCTTTACCGATGTATTGTATGAACGAGCTCCACTTTAGGCTGGGGTTGAGCTAAAGAACAAATAATCCCCTAAAGTACGGGGCCTTCCTGAGTGAGCATCCATTCATGATTACTGTGCTAGTTCTGAGTCTAATCAGTGATGTGGGAATGTGTCTAATTTTTTAAAAAAATATTTTTTTCTGTGAGGAATGAAGGTTAAACTGTTTATTTACTAATACATTTCCTATAAAAGAGCCGCTCAAGGTAGCAGATTACTGAAAATATTTGTTGTATGAAAGGTTAGAGTAAGTGTTAAAGGCGGAAGTTATGAGGATGTGTAGATATATAATGATGAACTAGACCTGAACAAGCTAAGATTCCAATGATCGGGAAAGAGCCGTCCTGGGAATCGGTTGAACATTGTAGCGATTTCCGGCAAATTGTTCGAGTGGAATTTACTTCTCACTAATGTCGATCCAGGATGTTTTTTCCACCTGAATCCATCCTGCATATATACAAGTCAACCATCCGTCCGTGCATGGAGTACTGCTGCCATTTATGGTCAGGTGCCCCTGCCGTTCTCCTCAGTGTTCTTGACAAGCTCCAAAGGAGAGTCTGTAATGTGATAGGTACTGATCTGGCGACTCGACTGCAGCCACTTCCCCATCGTCGAAATGTGGCCTCCCTTTGTCTGTTCTATAAATACTTTCATGGCTTCTGCTCGGATGAGCTTAAGTCACTGATACCTCCTCAACAGGTGTTTACTCGTGCAACCAGACTGGCAACTGGGTCCCACCCATTCACAGTCAGGTTAGCCAAACGCAGACGACAATTCTACTCCTGCAGCTTCCTCTATCGCACTTCCCGCCTGTGGAACTCACTCCCATATTCTTGCTTTCCTGACGGCTACAACCTCCAGAAATTTAAATGCAAAGTCAATACTCATCTACTAACCACTGGCCTCTAGCTCTCTCCCCACCCCTGTATAACCTTCCCTTTCTCTCCACCTATGTATCTGTCATCGCACCTGCTTTCTCAGCTTTCTATTGTTCCTTTCTAACTAGCTTGTACTCCTCACTCTTTTCTAATTAATCTTTCTACATTTATGTAACCCCCTGTGGCGTTTCCGCCTTGCTCGGGGTGAAATGATTAAAAAAAAAGAATACAAATTTAATGACGGTGGTTTGCCTCAGTGTAAAAGAAATTGTGAGTTGTAGATGTGGACATTAAAATTGTTGAATATTTTCATGAAAACAGAGATAGAATAGCGAGTCTTGTGGAAAACGAGGTTACAGATTAGAAAATAATTAATTACTCACAAGTTGCAACAGATGCTTTTGGACTTTATCAAGATAGAGGAGTCAAGACTAAATAGATCCAAAATAGTTACGACAGAAATGTTGCTTTTTTGATTCTTGAAAATGTCAAACATCGTAAATAATTAAAATTCAGTTAACATTTTAAATGAAAGTAAATTATTTTTCTGTTTTTCAGTTTCTCTTTATTATATAACGTCATTTTACTTAACCTAGATAGTCTTGTAAGGAGAATTTACTTATCCTTACATACAGATAGTTGTGCCAACAATAGATATTTACTAAGGAATGCTTGGAAGGTTCAAGGTTAAAATTGTTGAGCGCCTAGGCCAGATTAAACTCAAAACTCGAGTTAACCATCCTACAATATCAATATCCTTTCTTATCAAACTAAAATAGGTATCCGGATATCAATTGGTCCACGAAACGAATTTTACGATTACCAGTTTATAATACCTAACCTAAATATAAATATTTATTATGGATTCGTTCGTCTGCCAAAAGGTCAGATTTGTTTGAACTAGAAAATACCAAATATTCTACGTTAACCGTCTGGTCCAAAATATGATTTTTTTCTCATTATCATGCTATAATGTCGCGCGCTATATATATATATATATATATATATATATATATGTTTAATCTGGTTTCGTTTGTCTGCTCTAAAATCACATTTGTTGAGCTTCTACATAATATGAAATTTTTTACATAAACAGATCAACCTATAATACGAATGATATAATTATCGTGTTAAAATAGGTATCCTAAATATAGATATTTACTATTTACAAGGTCATCGTCATTGCGCAAAAAGAGATTATACAACTCCTTACATGTATAAACTGTCGTGCATGACAGGTTTATCTAAATTTGCGTTCTAGTTTAATTCTAGATATAGCTATTTGTGTTTACAAACCAAGAACATGAATCTATCTCACAATACAAGTAAATAAATTAATGTTCATTCTAAATTTCCATTTTACAGATGTGGGTACCCATTACATAACAGTCATGAGCAAAGAAAAATTATGCTTCATATAATACATTCTTGTTTATATAGAGTGTCTCTACAAAGGCATGAACGTTGTCCTTAATTATTTTTTGCAATTTTTCTTTTTATTTAATAACTTTATAAATTTATAAGAATATGTAATTTATATCTAAAATGTTCCATTTTTAAATGCAATGTCTCTTCATGTTGTAGCTGGTTATGACTCACTACATATTGTTTTATTTTTTATTTTTTTGCGATTTGTAAATAGTCAAGACTTTTTATTATGTGTGAATTGTCAAAAAATGCTGGATTTCTAGCCGTATAGAATGCAATATGCATTATTCTTCACGGCTTTAAATTGAGTATCTTTAGAATGCCTGATAACATGCTCAGTCTATTTTGCTATTCAAAATATTGATTTGCTTTTATCTTAAGCTGGGAGGGAGAGGAAATAGATTCACCCCTTTCCCATGCGGATTTTTTGCAAAAGTGAACGCACAAGACATGAACAGAATTTGAACTCAGCTTGTATTTTCCATTTTCTGTGCTCATAAATATTGTTTCTTATTCTTCTTTATGTGCCGTGTCCTTTCATTACGTGGGCGATTATGGACTTCCACTTGCCCCAATCTCTTTTCACGCTCAACATTTTTTTCTTGATATCACACGAAAATCCAACTTCGCTATCCACTTGCACAAACCCTCTTTCTCTCCATTCGTCCTGTGAGTCTCGAAAGAGACATGACTGACTGGGCAGAAGATTATCCCGCAGTAGGTTGCCATTGCTTTCTGCGGTAGACTGGTTGCCAGCCAAGGCTATAGAACCCAATCTGTCCTGTTATTTATCTCATAACTGGAGGTAGAAGAGGTAGATCATATTACATTAGTATATTAAGTATAATTCAAGGAGGATCAGTTTATTACTCCATAACAATAGAAAATCGATCCCCCATTTTATGCCCGATAGAAGTTTTAATTATCTTTCTAACTATTATATTCAGTCAGTTAAGTACCATACGTGATACAAGCTTGGGCGATCATGTCTCAAAAGAGACATGACTGACTGGGCAGAAGATTATCCTGCAGTAGGTTGCCATTGCTTTCTTCGGTAGACTGGTTGACAACCAAGGCTATAGAACGCAATCTGTTCTGTTATTTAACCCATAACTGGAAGAAAGAGACGGGTTAATACTTTTCGCAAGGGTATTTGCGCGTAAGTGAATGCAAGGAATTCAACTGGAATTTGAACACGGCTCCCCGATTTCTCGATATCCACTGCACCACAACGCACATGTTCAGTACATATCCAAAAATAGTTACGTATTTTATATTTATAGATAAATTAAACAAACTTTCCAAAATAGTTCATATAGTATATAAATCTGTCATAATACTGAATTTATTTTATGTATTTTATATAGTATGTTTTTACATTTGTGTCAGCTTTTGTATAACTCTGTATGTATGTGTGTGAGTATGTAATGACTTGTACATTTGTGTCAGAGTTGTATTTCCTTTTTCATTTATTTGGGTCTATTTTCCTCTTCTATTTTCTTTTTTCTAGACATTTTAAAGTTCCGAATATTTTGTGACCTTATTTATTCTTTCTCATAAGGTAGATGAATATTAAAGAAAAAAGAAAAAGAAAGAAAATTCTAGATGGTTTAACATTTACTCTTGATATTTTTGTCACCTTTGTGACCAGTCAATGTAAAAGGGGGTCAGGTTTTTATCTTTTTGTAGTATATAATCAGAGTTTTTATCTCTAAGTTGACGGTTGAGTGGTTAAGCTGTTTTGAGGGTGGTCAAGGGATAACTTTTTTCCCCACTGCTATTTTCTATTTTGAGTTTAATTAACTACTGTGTTTCATGTGAGTCAGACCAATGCAGAGAGAGCTAACAGAAGTCAAGGGTGAACAATAAAAAGCATGAGGGGTTAGTATAAATGAAGAAACTAACAATGGTTTAATGTTTGTTCTGATGTTGTCAGTCGAGAAAGACAGTCATGTTAAAGATAGAGAAAGGGGAAAAGCAGAAATACAGCTGATTCAATATATTTCTAAATAAGTAAGCTATTTTGGATGTTGTGGTGCAGTGAATATCGACTCGGAACGAAAAATCGAGGAGCCGAGTTCGAATTCCAGTTGGATTCTTTGCATTCACTTACGCACAAATACCCTTGGGAAAGGTATTAATCCGTCTTTTCCTTCCAGTTATTGTTAAATAATAGAGTAGATTGGGTTCTATAGCTCTGGCTGACAACCAGTCTACCGCAGAAAGCAATGGCAATCTATTGCGGGATAATCTTCTGCTCAATCATTCATGTCTCTTTCTAGACATGATCACACAAAGAGTGTATCAGGTATGACACTAAAGTTATCTTTTTATATACCTTTATCATCGGACTCAGGTGCTGATCTTGTTGTTACCCTAACAAAGTCGCAGTTATTAACCATACAGAGAGGATCAAATTTTCTACACTAACAGATTTGAACGCAATAAAGAGTTTTTTAATTTTTAAATATAGATATACTTTTTAAAAAAGTGGAGATCATCCTGTACAAAGCTCAAGTGCTACTCAAAGTAGAGACTAAGAACTACAGTTTATACAGGAAGTTATTGTTAACCTTGGACATGATCGGTTTAAGAATGTTGTGATCGTGAAAACATCCTCTTTGAAGTTGGTTTCACAAGTCATATGTCCAAGGAAAGATGATGCTCGAAGGGAACTTACATCTTATCAAAAGAATATGAACGGAATGAGAGTGTTTCGTTACAATATGCGTGGAATGGCGGGCCTAAGCCGTGATGATTATGGCTAATGCAATTAAAGAATACAGTTCGTCTGAACTCTCTCCATAGAAATAGTGATATAGCAGCGAGAGGCTTGTGACGTTTTGTCTGTGGAAAGTGATTGTCAGTCAGTTAAATGCCATACGTGATACATGATTTGGGCGATCATGTCTCGATCTGGGTAGAATATTATCCCGCAGTAGAATGCCATTGCTTTCTGCGGTAGACTGGTTGCCAGTCAAGCCTATAGAACCCAATCTGTCTTGTTATTTAACCCATAACTGAAGGGAAGAGACGGATTAATACCTAATTCAAGGATATTTGTACGTAAGTGAATGCAAGGAATTTAACCAGAATTTGAACTCGGCTCCCCGATTTGTCGTTCTGCGTCGATATCCACGGCACCACAACGCACATCCGAAGTGATTGCATAGTAGAAAATAATGAATCACCTAAAAGGACGCGAATACGCTTTTAGACTTTATGGAGAGTAGAAAGTTAAAACTGGGCAGTCTCACCTAGTAGTACTCCATTCTCTGCCTGTATGGCTCTTGTGAAGGTAGTAGATAGCAAGAGGCGTCAGGTACTTGCTAAATACTGATTGGAACAACCATTTTTGCTATCTGAGTTTCTCCCAATAGGCGCTTACGGCATGGGGCTTCTCTGAGGGGAATATTCATTATTTGCAACGGTTAAAAGTTCTGGGTCCGATCAACGATGGTGGAATGTCACTAGTTTGGTTTTCGAGACATTGAATGTGACCAGTCAGTTTTTCCCTCACTGATCTGTTAAGGGAAGGTCAGAAGAGATAACAGCTGCTTTTGGTCATCTAAGATTTTTTAGGTGTATCATCAGCATAAATATTCCCAAATAATCAGAGTAATAAGCAGATTTTTCCCATCTAAATCTTATTTTATCACGACTCTCCTTTTGCTCACTCTCTTTGTAAATCCGCACTACCCGGTCCAGAGATGGAACTCAGAATTCTAATATCAAGCATTTACGTAAAGTAGGAAGCTGGTTGAACCGAGAAGGGAACCATGGTTAGTGTTTGATTTGATTGCTTGAACCACGGAGGACTTGTCGTTAACAACTACTTTCAGGGACTTTCATTAAGAAGTACATTATAATTGAGTACTTTCTTCCAGTGATTTCATTCATAAGGAGCTTATGCAGTAACCCTTTATGCTACACCTTGTCAAATACCTTTGAAATATTTATTTCGTTCTTGAGATTAATTTATTGTCAATTGCCTCATTCATTCTTTGAGAGTTCGCCGAATATAAAAAATAGACAGGGTCGATCAAACAACATTGTTTGTCACTCAAGAGGCGCATTGAGGACATTGAGGAGACTGATGAGTTTATAATTTGAGGGCAATGAGAGCTTACTTATATTCTTGAAAACTTGGTATAAACTTGACACTTTCCACAGACTTAGGAAAGATTACTCCTGAAAGCAGAGGCTAAACAATGTTGCAAATATCCGGGATAACTACGGTTTAATATTCTTAAGGACAACCACAGTAATTTCATCTGAACCAGTAGCCTTCATAGGGTCAAGTTTCTCAATGAATTTTGAGGGATTCCGAACTATATTGCAAATATTAGATACTCTGATATCAATTAAGGCTTAAGATAAAAATATATATTAACCTTTGATAAAAAGCTCGGTAGATTAAGCTATTATAAAAACGACTAAAATATGTATCTTAAATATAGATATTTACTAAGTCTTGCTTGAAATTTTAAAAAAGTAACCATTGGTAACCATTGGTAACCATTGGTCAAAGCGCGATTAGTTAAGATTTGATAAAAACACTAAAATAATTATCGTAAATATAGGTATCTACTAAGGTTGGATTAAAGTAAAAACAACTTTAATCATTGATAAAGAATCGAAAGATTTAGTTTAGATAAAATCATCTAAGTTAACTATCCTAAGGCTTGCTTTAAAGAAATAATATTAAGCTTTGATCAAAGCTCAACAGAATAAGCTTTGCCTGTAATGTCAATAGGGAGTCAGGTTCACACCATACCTCAAGTAGAACTTATATATACGATCCATTGTTAAAGATAATGATTGGCTTCCTGTACTGATCCATAAAGTATCTGCCCACCCCCTGCAATGCTTTATTTTTGCAAGGGTGCGATCAGACAAAAAATGGTGTATTGCTACTACATCTGGGCAGGTATGGCTGAATTCACACTTTCCAGTCACAAAAAAATTCAAATGCTTTCATGAGTCTTTTTGCGTGAATAAGATTTTTTCCACCCAAACACCAATCAATTGCAATGATAGATCGCTAATAATGCCGGTGAATGGTCCGTTCCCTGTACCGCTCCAGAAAGTACATCACTCCTACAGTCATCTTCTACTTTCAAAAGGGGCAAATCAGGCTGAAAATGGAGTACTGTTGCCATATATGGGCAGGAGGTTCCCAGATTTCATTCTCGATAGAGTTCAAAAGCATCTCAGCATCCTTTTGAGCGATGAATTATTTCCACTCAGTGACCCCTTTCTCACAGACTAAAAATCGCAAGCCTCTATTGCAATTTCCATACAGAGTGTTCAAATGAACTGCACTCATAAGTTCCACTCATCCTAAGATTCATGACTAAGACTCGCCATGCTATGTCACGCACATTGTAACGAACCAATATTATTCCTTTCATATTCTGCTGATGAGACATAAGTACCACTCAATCAGCTTCTTCTCACGAACCCCTGCATTCTGGAAACTAAACTCCAACAGGCTGCTTCTTCTATCACTACAATCTATTCTAGTCTAGGGTTAACCGCTACATTCCCCACATACCTGTATAAACTATGCCACTTAATCTGTAACCCTCTACAATGAGTGACTCCCAAGAGGATGCTTCCTCTATCACTATAATCTTAACATGTTCTAGTCTAGGGTGAACCGTTATCTTCCCCATATATCCACATAAAATGTTTTTTCTTACTTGGTAACTCTGTACCACAAGTGACTCCCAAGAGGGAGCTTCCCTATAACTATAAACTTAACCTTAATCAAGGGTCAATCGTTATCTTCTTCAAATATCCACATAAAATGTACCTCTTACTCGGTAACCCTCTACCTAGAGTAACTCCCATGAGGATGCTTTTTCTATCACTACAGTCTTAACCTGTTCAAGTATTGGTTAACTGTTATTTCATCCTCATATGTGCATAAGCTTTACCACATACTCTGTAACCTTTTTCTCGGTGATGTTTTGGTCACCATGTTCACCTGATAAAAATATTGATATATTCTTTATTAGATAAAGTCATAAGTGCTTATTAACTTTTCAAATCATTTCATTCGATTTATTTTCTTTTTTCTTCAGGTTTATTATTATTTGTATTATTTACACTCTGACTATTGCTCTCATCTTTATAGGTATTATCAAATGTTTTAGCCATTGTACCCTCCGACTTTTTAAAGATGTTTGTCCATACGGGTAACCTTAAAAAATTTCAACATGAACCCTTTATTTAATCTATGAAGGTAGACTGTTCTCATGTCTAGGGATATCCCATCAAAATCATATTTTATCACGACTCTCTTTTTGCTCACTCTGTTTGTAAGTCTGCACTAGCCGGTCCAGAGATGAAACTGAGAATTCTAATATCAAATTGATTAACTAATACTTTAATCCAATCGATTAATACGGATTGACAACAACCTGAAGAAGGCCCCTGAGCAAAACTGCTGGAACGTTGTGATAGTAACCATAAAGATGAGGACAAATTTTCGAGTGTCAGTCAATCTATTAAGTGCCATACGTGATACACGCTTGGGCGATCATGTATCGAAAGAGACATGAATAGCTGAGCAGAAGATTATCCTGCAGTACGTTGCCATTGCTTTCTACGGTAGACTTGTAGCCGACCAAGGCTATAGAATTCAATTTCAATTTATTTAATCCATAACTTGAGAAAAGAGACGGATTAAAACCATTCTCAAAGGTATTTGCGCGTAAGTGAATCCTAGGAATTCAACTGGAATTCGAACTCGGTTCCTCGATTTCTCGATTTCTCGATCCAAGCCGTTATCCACTGCACTAGAACGCCCATCCTTTCTCAGTGTAAATTATATAAAAAAATTCTTATCCGAGAAATTCAAAGAGAAACTTTCGTTTGTCTGAGTGCGAAGAGAATCTCTTTTTTCTGTAGTGTAAAATCAGATATTTAAAAATAAAATAAAAATTAAAACGGTTGAAAACAGATTTTTAAAGTTTCTACGCAGCTATGTTTTTAAAAATTATCGATTCTATTTTTTCATTTTTTTAGTTATATATGCAGTTTCTTGTCTCATATTATGCATAGATATTTCTAAATATTTGTTAAATTCGCCAAGATTGTCGAGAAAAAATTGGACTGTTAAGTTTCTTAAGTTTGACGAAGACTAAAAAAATCATTCTTTGTAAATTAGTGGATAATATGAATAATAAATAAGGTTAATGAACAAGGTAAATTAAAATATCCATTTTCAATCCATTCAAATTTACTGAAAAGATTTTACAATATGAATATAGGATTCATTATGAAGAAAATCAGTCAGGACGTGCGTTGTGGTACAGTGGATATCGGCTCGGAACAAGAAACCGGGGAGCCGAGTTCGAATTCCAGTTGAAATCCATTGTATTCACTTACGCGCAAATACCCTTGGGAAAGGTATTAATCCGTCTCTTCCTCCCAGTTATGGATTAAATAGCAGGACAGATTGGGTTCTATATCCTTGGTCGGCAACCAGTCTGTCTCAGAAAGCAATGGCAACCTACTGCGGGATAATCTTCTGCCCAGTCAGTCATGTGTTTTCCGAGACATGATCGCCCAAGCGTGTATGACACTTAACTGACTATGAAGAAAAATGTTATTTTCATCTTGCATTATGGCAATTAGTTTAAGATATATGATCCGAAGTTTGTCTATAGTTGGCCTAATAAAAAAAAATGCAGTCAGTATAAATAAAATAAATTACAATTTTACTTAATAGTCAACAAGTGGAAAAATGTGTTGACTAGGAAGTAAAATTTGTATTAAGTTATGTTATTTAAAAGAATAGAATCAATTAAAACTATAGTGACATTTTTAAAAATTGAATTTATTTATAAATTTGAAATTTTTGCGTTCGCCCTCCTTCATGTATGTGTAGTCACATCACTTTAGTCCGATGAAGTCACGAAACATGAAAAAATTCTCCACTTTAGTCATAGAATTTTTTTAACAAAATATGAGAAAGTTTGCAATTTCACGTTGAAAACTAAATGCCCATAAAAAGATTAAGTAGAAATTTATTGATAATTAATTTTCTACTATAGGGTATGAGAGTAGATTTTAATTAGCTCTGAGATAAATATATAAATTACTAATGTTATGAATAACGTGATTTATTTGCGAAAAAAGCAAACCGGAAATTTACTACGAACAAACAAGCTGTACAACAGATATAAAATGAATTAAGTACACACAAAACTAAAAAAGTGGCATAAAATGTGGGTGCGTCTTCTAGGTCCATTTATTTAACACAGGGCCGTGCTTATGGTCCCCGCAGACCCAACAATTGAGGGTGATCGCAAGTTCTTTAGGGACCGCATGGCCCCGTGAAGCAACAAGGCTTCTTGGCTCCACATATTTTTTATAATGAAAAATATAACAAAATAATTATTAGGATTAACTGGAAATTTATCATCATAATTGTATATTGAAATAGACATCTATCAAGCCGTCTCGCTTTCTCTCTCTTTTTATATATATAGTTATCTGCAGACAGATATGTTTCGCTGTATCACAGCTCATCAGTACGATTAGACAGCCGATTCAAACTCAACCGAATTGGCGTCAGTCGGCGATTCTACTACTGAGCTATGGGCGCTCGGCAGAAGAAGACAGACCTTTAGCGTATGATGTATCATACGCCAATAGCCAGAGTGTTCTAATTCATTACTGAATGAGCGATGCATAGATGGTAAAGTAGCTACTGTTTTTATTTTCAAAGTCTGCCATTCTTTCAGAGTGCTCAATCAGGGTGTGAGAGCGTAAGTAGCCAAAGAATATATATATATATATATATATATATATATATATATATATATATAATCTTTGATAGAAGTCTTCCGGCCCCTAAGAGGCCGAAAATCATTTGACTCTAGCCCTTCCCCCACCCCGTATATCCTTCCCTTTCTCTCCCCACCTTGCAACTGTCATCACACCTGCATTTTCATCTTTCTATTGCTTCTTTCTAATTGGTTTGTAATCCTCTTCTCTCTCCTCTAATTAATTTTCTTTCAGCCATGTAGCCCCCTGCACATCAGTGGCATTTACGCCTTGCCCGGGGTGAAATGATTAAAAAAATAAAACCTTTGAAACTGTCATCCCACCTGCATTCTCATCTTTCTATTGCTCCTTTCTAACTGGTTCGTCTTCCTCTTCATTCTCTTCTAATTAATCTTTTTACACCTATGTAGCCCCCTGCATATCAGTGGCATTACCGCCTTGCTCGAGGTGAAACGATTAAAAAAAAGTAATGAACTTGAGAGAGAAATAGATTATAGATATGTTTTAACATACAAACAAGAACATAACATGTATATTTTATTTCGTTTTTTCATGATCACGGAATATCTGCGTTCCGAAAATATGTTACTTTGTTTAAAGTAACATTTATTGTGAGCTAAGTATGTTCGAAGGGGGTGCAAGTTGCATTTTGCGGGTAGAGGTGCTACAAGACACATTCTGCGGGGGTGCGCGATCTTGCTAAGCACGGCACTGATTTAATTTATACAGCAAGGTGATCCTAAAAAGAACGGCAATCCTTACCGGGATTTTTTAGTGAATATAGACTTAAGATACTTAGACGACACTATATTTATTTGATTTGTTTTGTTTTTGTTTTTGTTTTTTTTGTTTTTTCTAATCATTTCGCACCAAGCAATGCAATAAAGGCACTAGTATGTAATGGATTACTGATTATTAGGGAACATGAGAAAAGTATACTGTTAAGAAGAAAAGAAAATAAAAGAACAAGAATTCTGAGAACAAGAATTCTAAGAACAAGATAATGATTGATATTGCATTTAAATTTTTAAAGATCAAAGTTGACTGGGAATCAAGAAGCCGGAAGAATGTTCCACTAGGGAGAAGTGCGATAGAAGAAACATTTAGTATAGAACATGCGGTAACATCTAGCCATTTCAACTATAAAATGTTGATGGTAGACAAAAAAGAAAAATGCCGGAACTCCTAGACTAGAGAGTAAAGGAAAGCTGGAAGAAAGAACTAACCATAAATTATAATAAAACAGAACATATGGTGTTTAAAAAAAGAACAATCCATAAGACTGACTATAAATTGAAATCATCAAAATAAGGGAAGTAGAAAAACTAGAAAATACGACATCAGATTCCAAAGACGCATTGGAATAGCGAAAGATCTGCTCCAAAACCAAAACAAAGTTTTATGAAACAAGAAAATACCGTTAAGAAAATAATAGTGAGCTGTTATTTAATATCCACTAGCAGTATAGCCCGGTGTAATAAAAGCTTTAAATTTAATCCATGGTCCTGGAGCTCAGCCTCTTTGAACTTTGGCACGAAAGACTAAAAAGCAATAGTTGTTTCCAGTTAAAAGTGAAACCATAGACTGAAAGAAAAATGAATGGATGTTAGTCAAATTTTGATTTTCTGGTATCAAGTTTTTTCGTCGCAAACTGAATTTTGAAGACTAAGTAAGTCCTCTGAGTAAATGGTATCATGGCTGAGACTAAGAACTACAATTATACCTACTTAAAGCCAAACCCGAAGCAAAAACTAAAATAAAAACGCTGAAAAAAATACAGATATACAGGCAGATAAACAGACACACACACAAACATCTTGCCTTTTATATATATATATATATATATATATATATATAATCGATTTTCTGCAATTTTGTAAAAACTGAAACTTTGAAACTTCTGAATATCGTTTCTTATGTTTTTGTCTATGAGTGAATCAAATTTGATTAAAATCGGACCACTCCTTCTATAACCCGATTTTTCGATTATCGATATTTATCGCGGGTACCTCAACACAAAACGCTTTTAGTACAAGTGTTTAAAATTTCTGGAAAATCGGTTCAGCCGGAGTCTATAGGTAACGGACACACACACACACACACACACACACACACACACACACACACACACACACACACATACACATACACACACAGAGACAAAGTTCCATTTATAAATAAGTTATGTGCGTTGTGGTACAGTGGATATCGGCTCGGAACCAGAAATCGAGGAACGGTATTAATCCGTCTCTTCTCTTCAGTTATAGATTAAATAACTTGGTTGACAACCGATCTACCACAGAAAGTAATGGCAATCTATTGTGGGACAATATCCTGCCCAGTCAGTCATGTCTCTTTCGAGGCATGATCACCTAAGCGTGTATTACATATGGCACTTAACTGACTGACCTCTTGTATAGCACGTAAAAGTAACGTGCATTAATGAACTTTAAATAAATTTGAATATCTATCTATGTAATATATATACTAATCTCTGTCTCTGTCTCTGTCTGTCTGTCTGTCTGTCTGTCTGTCTCTCTCTCTCTCTCTCGCTCGCTCTCTTCGTAATTTTAAGACTTTTATCTATGAGGAAGCATGAAGAATATGTATCACATAAACTGACTACATCTGTGGCACTTAAACAAGAAAATGAATCTCACTTGACACTCTCGCTTAACGTTGCCCAAGCAGTAATTCACCGTTCTAATAAAAACATGCTCCTTACCATAATGGGCCGATCATATTGAATAAAGTGAAAATACTCCAGCGATAGGGAGAATATATAAAAGATCTTTTCGGCGACAATAGAGAGTAACCGATAAAACACAAAGATGAGGACGGACCGGAAATATTAAAGTCTGAAGTGGAAGCTGCAATAGAGTTGTTAACACCTCTGGACGAATTCGGCGTAAAGACAATTACAGAAATTATAAATGAAATTTATAACAGAGGTAAGTAAGTCCATTTTCATAGCACTACCTAAGAAGCCATGTGCAAACGAATGCGAACTCCACCGGACAACCAGTTTAATAAGCCACATTACAAAACTGATCGTCCTAATCCTGATGAAAAGAGCAAGAAGCAGATTCATGCCAGATATATGACAAGAACAGTGCAGGTTCATCAAAGACACTGTAACAAAGAACGCCATATTTATGATTAGGATGCTATCCAAAAAAGCAATACTAATGAGAAAGGACGGGTATCTATGCTTTATCGATTATGCAAAGGTGTTTGACAGAGTCAAAAAGAATTGATAAAAATGCTCAGCAACCTCGACATATTTGGGAAGACATAGGAGTAATCAAGAATCTTTACTGGCAGTAAACCACTTGCATACAGACAAGTAACGAATTGGGCGAATTGAGATATACAAATATAGAAAGGAGCTTAAGACAAGGATGTGTCTTTCCATCGGATATATTCAACTTGTACAGCGAGACTATTCTGAGGACCCTAGTTGTTATGCCAGGATTTGTCATCAGAGACCACGATTTGAACAACCTAAGGTACACAGATGATACAGTGCTGATAGTAGACACGGAAAGGAAACTACGAGACCTCCTACAGAAGTTAACTGAAGGGAGTGAAAACAAAATACAATAAATAAAATGCAAGAAAACCGAATGCACGGTAATCTATAAAAAGAGAAACGCAAAATGCCAATTACAGATGGAGGATACTAACATCAAGCAGGTACAAAAATTTAGATACCTGGGAAGTGTTCTAACAGAAGACGAAAAGTGCGACAGTGAGGTCTGAAGACGAATTGGCATGGCGAATGACGCAATCCAGAAGCTGGGTAGAGACAGGAAAATTCACTAGAAACAAAGAAGAGACTACTGGATTGTTATGTGATGTCAGTTCTTTAATATGGCCGTGAATGCTGAGTAACTGAAATGTGGTTCTTCAGAAGGATGCTGCAAATATCATGTATCGGGCACGTGAGCAATGATGTGGTATTAAAAAGAATGGAAACGAAAAGAAATTTTATACTGAGCATCAGGAAGATACAGCTAAAGTTCCTGGGACATGCAATGAGGAAGGAAGGAACGGAAAAACTGATACTAATAGGCCAGATAGAGGGAAGGAGAGACAGGGGGTAGCAGCGTGTAACATACTTGATGGGCTTGAGCAGGTGGGTGGCAGAACGGGGGTTGAGTGGTGTAACAGGAGAAAGCGTGCTAAGAGTCATCAGCGATAGGGAGGTGTGGAAAGCCATGATCGCCTACGTCCTGAAAGGACAAGGCAGAAAGAAGAAGAAGAAGAAGAAGAAGAAGAAGAAGAAGAAGAAGAAATGATTGGAAGCTAAAAGCCACCATTTCGATCATCTCTTGTAAGAGTTTAAAGTTAACTTGTATTAATGTTCTGATATCTGAATAAATTTAATGTTACAATATCTATCCAAGATTTATTTTCCTTTTCGGAAGTGTGCATACATTTTTCATGTTTATATATATATATATATATATATATATATATATATATATATATATATATATATAATTATGTATTTGGCAGAAATCACACTTATACAAGTTTCATTAATGACAACTTAAAGGTACTGTGATTATTTAATTTTTCTTATGTTCATAGAACTGATTTCTTTTCTGGACATAAAGTGTGTAAACCTGTTCAAATATTTTATATATCCCATTGCTTTCGGTTATTCTATTTGTCATTATCAAGGTTTATATTTTTATTTTTATTTGAATGTATAGATTTCTTATATGTTTCTAGAGTAATGGAAACGCATTTTATTTTTCGAACCCGGTCATCAGGCTGTTATCGGGTTTTTATGTTGTTTTCTTTTTTCCTTATTATTTTTGTTTTTCATTATTATTTTTCATTATTATTTTCATTATTTTTTCATTATTATTTTCCTTTTTCTTTATTATTTTTCATTATTATTTTCATTATTTTTTATTATAATCCATTTTCATTATTATTTTCCTTTTTTATTATTATTTTCATTATTTTTTCATTATAATTTTCTTTTTTCATTATTATTTTTCATTATTATTTCTATTATTTTTTTCATTATTATTTTCCTTTTTCATTATTATTTTTCATTATTATTCCCATTATTTTTCATTATTATTTTCCTTTTTCATTATTATTTTCCTTTTTCATTATTATTTTTCATTATTATTTCCATTATTTTTTCATTATTAACTTCATTATTATTTCCATTATTTTTTCATTATTATTTTCCTTTTTCATTATTATTTTCCTTTTTCATTATTATTTTTCATTATTATTTCCATTATTTTTTCATTATTATTTTCCTTTTTCATTATTATTTTTCATTATTATTTCCATTATTTTTTCATTATTATTTTCCTTTTTCATTATTATTTTCCTTTTTCATTATTATTTTTCATTATTATTCCCATTATTTTTCATTATTATTTTCCTTTTTCATTATTATTTTCCTTTTTCCTTATTATTTTTCATTATTATTTCCATTATTTTTTCATTATTATTTTTCATTATTATTTCCATTATTTTTTCATTATTATTTTCCTTTTTCATTATTATTTTTCATTATTATTTCCATTATTTTTTCATTATTATTTTCCTTTTTCATTATTATTTTTCATTATTATTTCCATTATTTTTTCATTATAATTTTCCTTTTTCATTATTATTTTTCATTATTATTTCCATTATTTTTTCATTATTATTTTCCTTTTTCATTATTATTTTTCATTATTATTTCCATTATTTTTTCATTATTATTTTCCTTTTTCATTATTATTTTTCATTATTATTCCCATTATTTTTCATTATTAATTTCCTTTTTCATTATTATTTTCCTTTTTCATTATTATTTTTCATAATTATTTCCATTATTTTTTCATTGTTATTCTCCTTTTTCATTATTATTTTCCTTTTTCATTATTATTTCTTTCATTTATTTTTTTTTTTTGTTCGCATGCATTTTGCGGATGGCGTTTGCCAGGCTTCTGTATGTGTTTAAATGAGTCCTAATGCATATATATGTGTGCGCGAGTTTGTATGTGTGTGTGCATGTGTGTTAATAGGATATAGAATCCGACCTAAGAAAAATTTGTTACACCAGACAAAGTGGAAAACCGTTTTATTCACTAAGTTTCATTAGATAAAAGCCTTTGGGTCAGAATTTGACAAACAATTTAAATGAACTCAGAATGGACGTGAACTCAAATGGACGTTAATTTTTTTTTAGAAGTCTAAAAATTAAGAAAAACTGATATGGTACCTATAAATATTTCATGGCATCAATCTGTTAAAAAATAAATACAGAATATGTGCCAAATAGTTTGTTTGTTTGTTTGTTTGTTTGTTTGTTTGTTTGTTTTTAAAGAATTAATTCATTCAATGAGTAAAAATATTACATAATGTTATTATTAAAAACAAAACTACATTTCTGTTAAGATAAAAAGATATATAATTATCTTTATGAAGAAGCAATTTTATTTATAGAAAGATTTGTCCTATCTTATTGGTTATAGAATCTTGAAAATTATTATTTTTCAATACAAACGAAACCAGTTTCTGTATTTTAGAAATCTTTGGGCTTTCGTATTTAATTAAATTTAAAATAATTTATTTTAGTTGTAAAAGTTGGTATTGCGGAGTAGGGACAATTACTATTGTTTAATCTCTACGATATTGTCGACAGGTGGAATGTAATTTTTTTTTTTTTTTTCATAGGTGATTCTCAACATATTCTAAAGATACAGTAATATTTTCCAAAACTCTGTAAATAAATCCTTATTTTTATTATTTTAAAAAATATAATCTTGAATAGATATCGGATTTATAAGAGATTTTTATCGTTACTTGTCACCATTTTTCAATTAAAATTGCGGATCGAAGAGAAATTGACCAGAAGAGACTTTTTCCAATCCTTATTAAAAGACGTAGCATTTTTTTAAAGATGTTTTTAAAATGTTTACTAAAAAAACGGACATTTAAGTTTTTAAATGCATTTGTATGATTATTTTTAGGTCTAATTTTGTCGGTAACAAGTAAAAACGAAGTATTTTTTATTTGCATCAACTTTATCTATCTATCTATCTATCTATCTATCTATCTATCTATCTATCTATCTATCTCAATCTGTTCATATTTATCTACGTTATTTTGTTAAAAATTATCTAACAGTTATAATCTATCTCATTCTGTCATAGCTAGTTACCTCATTTTGTCATCTATCTATCTATCTATCTATCTATCTATCTCAATCTGTTCATATTTATCTACGTTATTTTGTTAAAAATTATCTAACAGTTATAATCTATCTCATTCTGTCATAGCTAGTTACCTCCTTCTGCTTTTATCTATCTATCTATCTATCTATCTATCTATCTATCTATCTATCTATCTATCTATCGTTTCCTTAATTACTATTGTCTGTATGTCTCTTCGCCCGTATAAATGCTTGTATATAAACCTCCTCTTCACGTTATTTTCGTTGGCCCCCTTCATCTCTTTCTATTCCCTTTTGTTTTCTCTCACCCGATCTGTTCCCATTTATTCTTCCTAATTATCACTGTCTCTGTATCTCTCTGCTTGTACATGTAATTGTCTATCACTAACTCATGTTATCCCTATCTGCGTACACACTCATCAAATAGTACAAATGATGTCACTTTAGTCATGTGTCTGACGTTCTTGCTTCACCGGCTTTTCCGTCAGGTAGCGGCATCCAAAAAAGTGTCTTGTTGACTCACTAAGGAAAGGAATGTCTTTAATCCTAAACTACACAGAGTATAAGGAAAGGGAAGAAACTTTTCCCCCACCGCCATCTACTTTAATTAATAATTACCTTTTTTTCTTTTTTTTTTTTTTTTAGTTAAATCTCCCGAGGATTTTTTTGAAAGTTTTTTTCTGTTTTTTTTTTTTGTCGCAAATAATCCCAATAAGTTTAAATTATATTATTGAACAATAACGAAACGTTTTATAATTTTTAATCTGTGAAGAACTTTTGAAAAATCTATGACAAATTGAAGTCCAAAAAACATAAAAAATAATATTTTCAGCGTCCCCTCTTTTTCATGTTCATGTGTAATTCAGTCAGTCAGTTAAGTGGCATAAGTGATACACGCTTTGGGCGATCATGTCTCTTTCGAGACATGACTCACTAGGCAGAAGGTTATCTCGCAGTAGGTTTCTATAATTTTCTGCGGTAGGCTGGTTGCCAACCAAGGCAATAGAACTCAAATGTCCTGCTATTCAACTCAAGGATCAGTCAGTCAGTTAAGTGACATACGCGATACACGCTTTTGTGGATCATGTCTCGAAAAAGACATGATTGACTGGGCAGAAGATTATCCCGCAGTAGGTTGCCATTACTTTCTGCTGTTGACTGATTGCAAGCCAAGGATATAGAACCCAATCTGTCCTGCTATTTAACCCATAACTGGAAGAAAGAGAGAGATTAATACCTTTCCCAAGTATATTTGCGCGTAAGTGAATGCAAGGAATTCAACTGGAATTCGAACTCGACTTCCCGATTTCTTGTTCTGAGCTGATATCCACTGCACCACAACGTACATGTGTAATTACACGAGCGTAAATATCACTTTAGTCTGATTTAATCCTAAAGGATGAAACGCATTACTCGATTTTTTCTACTTTGTCATAGATTTTCCTACAGTTTTGAATAATATAACAATTATTTTTATAAGTTGAATGAAACAATTTTTCCTCTTTTTATCCGGATGTTTGCAATCATGGCTCTCCACAACATGCTTGTGGCTCTTAATAATTTTTATATTTTTGATATTTCTCCTAAACCTTATTCCACCAGCGATTTGTCTATGCTCGAGAGGTAGGTTATACGTTATTTTCCATTGTTCCTCCTACCTTATTGTGACTATCAACTTTTCCAAGCCCTCTTTCCTCAATATGCATCTTAGAAATTTCAACTGTTTCTTTCTGATGTTACGTATCTTCTTTTGCTATGTGTCCTGTCCCTTCAAAACGTAGACGATCATGGTTCTCTACGTCTCCTTATCCCTGGTGGCTCTTAGTATATCTGCTCCTGTTACAACTCGCAACCACTGTTCTGTCATCCACCTGATCAGGCCCTGCAAATATGTTATCTGCTGCCTTCCTCTGACTTTTTTTCCTTCTATATGGCCTATCAGTATCAGGTTCTTTAACCTCTCCTTCCTCATTGCATGTCCTAGGAACTTCAGTTGTCTCTTTCTGATGCTCAGTATTAATTTCCTTTTCGTTGCCATTCTTTCCAACACCTCTTTGTTGATTGCATGCTCAATCCAGCATTTATTGCCTTATTGAAGAACTGCTAACATAGCAATCCAGCACTCTTTCCTTTGTTTCTAGTGAAATTTTCCTGTGTGTTAGTACTTTACTCAGTTTCTGGAACGCGTCCTTTGCCATGCCAATTCGCCTTCGGATCTCTGTGTTGCACTTTCCGTCTCCTGTTAGAACATTTCCTAGGTGTTTAAATTTTTGTACTTGCTTGATTCTGGTATCCCCCACCTGTATTTAGCATTTTGTGTTGCACCTTTTGCTGATGACCACGCGTTCAGTTTTTTTAAGTTAATTTGTAGTCTTTTTTGTCACTCTCCCTCACTACCTTCTATAGGTTGTCTTTTGTTTTTGTTTTTCTGTCTGCAATCAGCACTGTTTCATCTGCATACATTATGTTGTTCAAGCTGTGGCCTCCATTAAAAAATCCTGGCGTATCATCTAGGGTCTTCAAAATATTCTCGCTGTACCAGTTGAACAGATCCGGTGAAAAAACACATCCTTGTCTTACACCTCTTTCTATCTTTGTAAATCTGCTGAAATCGTTATCTGTCCGTATGCAGGTAGTTTGCTGCCAGTTACGTATAAATGCCTATTTTGTTTCTATTTTTTGGTCATTGCTCACATGTTCGGTCCAGGGTATTCTCAGCATTTTTCTATAAGACGACGTTTATCTTACTTCAAGGCATTATTCAGCAGACGTTGGCAATGTCTTAATGGAGGTAAAGAGTGACGATGAAGATTTTGTCGCTTATCCAGGAGTTGGGAATCGAAAATTGGAGAAGTTCAGGTTAGATGAATTAACTTTAGACTTTGGGTCTCTTAAACTAAAGATCGTTCGAAGTTATCCAAGACAAGACATTAAAGGTTTGTCTTTGAGAAATTACAAAAAGTAAAAAAAAATTCCAGCTTTTTCTGTCTCCTGAAAACGAAATGCTAATCTGGGGAATTAACATATCTTTCTCTACGTGACTAGTTATTTGAACTTATATTAAATGTATATTTAATATTTATATTCTTCTTTCTCATACACAACCCGTTTTTTTTGGGGGGGTGGGTGTTTTTATTTTTTATTTTTTACGGGATGTTAACAATCTGGTAGAATAAAAAATAAACCTACACAGTTGCGGAAGAACGGTCATCTAACTTAAGGTGGTGTCTCAATAAATCACCGTGGAGAAGGCAACAGAATACAACTCCACTATCTATCTATCCTGCGCACAATCATGGTTTTACAATATAAATATATGAAACCTAACGGTGTGAAGATGGTTTCTTCCAAAGGAAGCAAATTCTCGCCCGGTAAGGATCGACATGGGCAACAGGTGTCGCCTGACTGTCATCCGGCAGCTGTTAGCAGCAACGGCGTAAAGGAGACACTTTTTCCCAAAATTTGTTTCTCGCCCAGGAAGGAACGACATGAGCAACGGTATTTTCCAACCTTCCCACGCAAGGCTAGATATGACACAAGGTCTTTTTATTGTGGGTCTTCACGACCATATATCTCTGGACTGTTACCCTGCGACTGTGCGCAACAAAGAAAGAATTACCTTGGAGACATAGAACATCAGGACGCTCAAAAATAAACCTTAAACAGGAGATTCAGATTCACGCAGTGGTTCAATGTAAAAGTTATCAAGGTGCCAATTGTGAAAACGATCACGTCCCAGTCATCTGCAAACTAAAGGTGAAACTTCGGAGATTGAAGAAGCATAGTGCAGCACCAAAACTGAAATACAACACGCTCGTGAAGACATGGAATAGAGTACAGGAAACTACACAAGAAAATAAGGAGAAAATGAATTCAGGCTAAAGAGGAATGGCTCAATGACAAATGTGCTGAAATAGAGAGACTGAAGAGGAATAATAAAGCAGACATGCATAAAGAAATTAGAGAACTTACAGGACAAAACCTGCTCTTTAACAGAATGTATAAAATCCAACGATGGAACAATCATATTGGAGAAAGAGGAAATACTGCAACGATGGGAAGAATATATAAAAGATCTTTTCCACAATAAGAGAGAGCAACTGATAATGCACAAAGATGAGGACGTATCAAAAATATTAAAAGTCCGAAGTGGAATCTGCAATAACCAAATTGAATAGAAACAAAGCAAATGGACCAGACGGCATTGTAATAGAACTGCTGGTAGCCCTGGAAGAATTTGGCATAGAGAAATTACAAAAATAATAAATAAAATTTGTAATACCAGATGACCTCAGCAAGTCGATCTTCATAGCACTGCATAAGAAGCCAGGTACAACCAAGTGCGAACTCCACCGAACAATCAATTTTATGAGCCATATAGCAAAACTGATTGTGCGAAACCTGATGAATAGAGCGAGAAGTTGAATCGAGCCAGACGTTGGACGAGAACAGTGCGAGTTTGTCAAAGACACTGGAACAAGGAACACTATCTTTATGATTAGGATGCTCTCCGAAATGGAAATACAAATGAAGAAGGGCTTGTAACTATGTTTTATAGATTATGCAAAGGCATTCGACAAAATACGCCGCAAAGAATTGATGGAGATGCTCACCAGCCTCGACATATTTGGGAAAGATCTAAGAGTAATCAAGAATCTCTACTGGCAGCAAACTGCCTGCATACGGACAAGTAATGAATTCAGCAGAAATAAAAAGATAGAAAGGGGTGTTAGACAAGGGTGTGTCTTTTCACCGGATCTATTCAATTAGATCCTAGAAGCCACAATTTAAACAACATATGGTACGCAGATGATACAGTGCTGATAGTAGACACGGAAAGGAAACTACAAGAACTCCTACAATACAAAAGGTAGCTGAAGAGAATGACAAGAAAGAACTAAAAATAAACTGCAAAACCGAATGCATGGTCATCAGCAAAAAGGGCAACCCAAAATGCCAAATACAGTTGGGAGATACTAAAATCAATCCGGTACAAAACTTAAATACCTGGGAATCGTTCTAACAAAAGACGGAAAGTGTGACACAGAGATATGAAGGCGAATTGGCATGGCGAATGACACATTCCAAAAGCTGAGTAAACTATTAAGAAACAGGACAATTTTGCTAGAAACAAAGAAAAGAGTACTGAATTGCTATGTGATGTCAGTTCTTCAATATGGCAGTGAATGCTGTACAATATCATCGAAGATGAAGGAAAAACTTGAAGCAACCGAAATGTGGTTCTACAGAAACATACTGGATATAAAGTGGGGGATCAATTAAATATTACAATCAATATATAAACTGGCCCCTCACTTTGTGGTCAAAGCAGTTTTTATACATTTATATTCCTGAGATCCAAAAGTACAAGGATGCATTCCATGAGCTGGGTAAAGTATTAAGAAACAGGAAAATTTTGCTAGAAACAAAGAAGAGAGTACTGAATTGCTATGTGATGTCAGTTCTTCAATATGGCAGTGAATGCTGTACAATATCATCGAAGATGAAATATACTTAAAGCAAATGAAATGTGGTTCTACAGAAGGATGCTGCGAAGATTATGGATCGAGCATGTGAACAATGATTAGGTGTTGGAAAGGATGAAAATGAAAAGGAAATTAATATTGAGCATCAGGAAGAAACAACTGAAATTTATGGGACATGCAATGACAAAGGTGTGCTTGAAGAACCTGATACTCACAGGCCAGATAGAGGGGAAAAGAGACAGAACAAAACAGCGGAAAACATATTTGAAGGGCCTGAGCAGATGGATGACAGAACGGGGGTTGCGAGATGTTAAAGGAGAAAGCGTGCTAAGAGTTACCAGGAATAGGGAGTCGTGGAAGGCCATGATCGCCTACGTCCTGAAAGAACAAGGCACATAGAAGTATAATATTAAACAATTGACTATAATCGGATGAAAAATAATTCTTAGGGGCAATTACTTTTTATTCCTATTCCTATAGGACCTCCTACCTCTACCAAAAAGCTGACTGGGATGCCTTTCGCGATTTCCTCTGCGACGTCCCTTGGGGAAAACTGTTCAACCTATCAGTTGATGACTGTGCCTCTGAGATCTCGTCATGGGTGAAAGCTGGCATTGACGCCTTCATACCCACCAGGAAGTATTGCTTAAAACCTCATTCCTCTCTCCGTGGTTCTCTCCGGCCTGCTCAGCCGCCATTGCCCACAGGAACCATTACTTCCGTCTATTCCGGAGACAGTCATCTGATCACAATAGACGCCTGTTCATATCTGCTAGCAATGAGTGCAAGAGAACCCTAAATGAAGCCAAACGTTTGTTTGCTGAGAGAATGCGACAGCGCATAGCTGACCGCAAGTTCGGCTCCAAGGACTATTGGAAATTTGCAAACGAGGATTTGCTCAACAATAGGAAATCCTCAATACCTCCTTTAATCCATGAATTTGAGGTTCTCACGTCATCTGCGGACAAAGCTGAGTGCTTTGCCCGCAGATTCTCATCCAACTTCACATTTGACTCGTCCGGAGTACACCCACCCGACTTCCCTATTAGAACTGAGGCCAAACTGCACGACATATATATTACCCCGACAGTAGTATCCCGAGTAATTTCTAAACTCGACCCACATAAGGCGTGTGGAGACGATGGAATCCCGGTGATAGTCCTTAAGAGGTGTGCTCCTGAACTTTCCCCTGTCCTCTCTAAACTATTTAACTACTGCCTTTCTGTTTCCTGCTTTCCTGCATGCTGGAAGTTCCCTTCAGTCGTTCCTGTATTTAAGAATTGTGGTAAACCCTCGGACCCATCCAACTATCGCCCTATCAGTCTTCTACCGATATTTGGGAAAGTATTCGAGGCCATGATCAATGCTGAAATAGTTCATCATCTCACTGCCCACAAACACTTCTCTGACAGGCAATATGGACTCCGCTTTGCCAGGTCCACGGCCGACCTGCTAACAACCATAACGGAGTACATGCTACAGGCCTTTGATGAGTCTGACGAAGCTCGCGCTGTTGCTCTGGACATCTCCAAGGCTTTCGACAGGGTTTGGCACGCTGGCCTCCTATGCAAACTACGGGGTTACGGTATTACCGGTCGCCTGCTTGACCTAATCCAATCTTTCTTAAATAACCGCAAAATGAAGGTCGTTTTGAATGGGCGTGCCTTTTCGCCATACAGCACGAATACTGGTGTCCCACAGGGCTCTATCCTGGGCCCGACGCTCTTCCTTATTTTCATCAACGACCTCCCTGATGAGATCAAGTCCCAAGTAGGCATCTACGCAGATGACACTACAATATACTCCCGCACCAGTAAGAAACCTGTCGTGGTGGACAGACAGAATCTCGCTGATGACCTTGAACGGGATCTACACTCTGTGGTGAACTGGGGCAAGAAGTGGCTTTTCAACTTCAATTCGTCTAAGACCAAGCTGTTGTCTGTCAACCATTACAGGCAACCACTCCTGCCTCCCATAAGCGTGGACCAAGCGATTCTCCCGGAGAGCAATACACTACGACTCCTCGGACTTATCCTGTCCTCAGGCCTCAAATGGAACCACTATATTGAATCCATAGCAAAATCTACTGCTAAGAAGGTTGGGTCACTATGTCGATCCAGGATGTTTTTTCCGCCTGAATCCATCCTGCATATATACAAGTCAACCATCCGTCCGTGCATGGAGTACTGCTGCCATTTATGGTCAGGCGTCCCTGCCGTTCTCCTCAGTGTTCTTGACATACTCCAAAGGAGGGTCTGTAATGTGATAGGTACTGATCTGGCGGCTCGACTGCAGCCACTTCCCCACCGTCGAAATGTGGCCTCCCTTTGTCTGTTCTATAAATACTTTCATGGCTTCTGCTCGGGCGAACTTAAGTCACTGGTGCCTTCTCAACAGGTGTTTACTCGTGCAACCAGATTGGCAACTGGGTTCCACCCATTCACAGTCAGGTTAGCCAAATGCAGACGACAATTCTACTCCTGCAGCTTCTTCTCTCGCACTTCCCGCCTGTGGAACTCACTCCCGTATTCTTGCTTTCCTGACGGCTACAACCTCCAGAAATTTAAATGCAAAGTCAATACTCATCTACTAACCACTGGACTCTAGCTCTCTCCCCACCCCCATATAACCTTCCCTTTCTCTCCACCTATGTATCTGTCATCGCACCTGCTTTCTCAGCTTTCTATTGCTCCTTTCTATTCTAACTAGTTTGTACTCCTCACTCTTTTCTAATTAATCTTTTTACAGTTATGTAGCCCCCTGCACATCAGTGGCACTTCCGCCTTGCTCGGGGTGAAATGATTAAAAAAAAAATTAGGTAAAATTTTTAGAATCACTATCTAATCAAACTGTGTTCATTTTCAATTAAACTTTGGCTGAAATTCACTATCATAATCTAGCCCAACCAATAAAATTCACCACGAAATGTTTAAACTTCTGGCTTCATTTTGGTATTTGTTTTATAACGTCAATGTGAACCCTTTTTGTCTTTTAATTATTTGTTTAATTGCGTTTTTTTACGCTTTTTATACATCATGTATAATTCTTTCCTTTTTTAAATAAAAATACACGCTTTCTTTTAGAATTTTCTCTTTTAATGAAACCATGTTAATAACATACGAATTTCCTAACTTTGCTTTCTATAAAATTCTAATATCTGTTTTATATTAATTTTTAAATATTATAAAATTTTCTTATTTTTTAGATAATTTTAATATTGCTTTTTTATCAAAATAATTTCTTCATTAATTTTTACAAAGTTCCAACATTTCAATTACTTTTTTGTACACTTAAATATTATCGATTTTGTTTTTAAATTTTTATATATATTAAAAGCTGATGCACAGCTTTTTGTTTACTTCTGCAACAATGACCACTAAATCGTACTTACCTTTTACAGATTGTGCCCATAATCTTTAGTAAGTTTTCAGAGATATTCATTGGGTAAATGTTGTTTCCAGATCATAATACACTGGTCTGAATAGACGAGTATAAGTATGACCTACTTTATTTTCTAGTGATTTTGATAATGTCTAACTGCTTGACTCATATAAAAGGATGTTTTCAACAGTAATATCAGTCTAAGTTAGACAAAGCATAGCAAAATAGACAATATTGTATATATAGAAATAGAGTTGAAAATATCAATAGTAAGAGAATGAAGTTGATTAACTCGAAAATACTACAAAATATTTACAAGAATAACCATGACTGGATATAAATAGGGATCTATTAGGAAATGGGTTTGACTCAACAACACAATGATATATCCATATAACAGATGACGTAAAAGTTGCAGAAATACATTTAAAAAACTTTAATTTCAAATTTTCTATTTATTTTAATCTACAACTAATATGCATATAAATAAGGCCATAAATAAAGCAAACAAAATGCTAGGTTTAATTAAACGGTGCTTTTCTTGGTTAAACTGTCCAACAAGAGCTTAGTTAGACCACAGAATACGGCAACCAAATCTGGAGTCCTCTTCTAAAAAGACAGTCAGTAGCAATTGAAAGAGTTCAAAGAAGAGCAACAAGATTGTTGACATCGTTAAAATTTATTAAATATGAGGATAGGTTAGGAAAATTGAAATTACCATCACTTAAATATAGAAGACTGAGGGGGGACTTGATAAATGTTTTCAAGATATTCCATTCTACTGACCACATCAATAAAAATTTGTTCACTATGTCTGACTATTCTAGAACACGTAACAACGAATTAATAATAATAACCCAGCACAGTAGAACTAATATTAGACAAAACTTTTTTGTAACAAAGTCACAAAGTATTGGAATGCACTACCATCACACATAAAATTGGCAAAAACTGTTACGGAATTTAAAAGCCTTATTGAAAAGGATAAGACACTATTAAAATTAAAATATGAGTTTGATTAGAGATGGAAATAATTTATTTTCTCTCCATCTCGGCCATGCCACAACGCTACGAGAGGGGAGAGGGGATTTAAGAAGGGACACACGAGAGGCCGTGAGGCCTAGAAGTCCTAACCTACCTAACTTAACCTAACGTAACCAGTCTATGAAAATAGATCCAGTCATTATAAACAAAGAAAGAAATACCTGCTGCATAGTCTATGTTATTATTTCAGTAGATTACAGCAAAAATTCAAAAGAAAGCCGGAATCTTCTTTTTTTATCATTTCACCCCAAGCAAGGCAAAACCACCGCTATGCACAGGGGGTTACAGTAAAAGAAAAAAAAAGGATAGAGGGGGTGTCAAAGAAAGGATAAAAGAAAGATGGGGATTCAAGGAGATAGAAGATGGCAGTTGACGTTGCATTTGACGTTGCATTTAATCCTTTGGAGATTGTAACTATCAAGGAAGCAAGAAAACAGAAGGACGTTCTGCAGTTGGGAAGTGTAAGAAAAGAAACTATTAGAACAAAAGGATCGATTAGATTGAATTATTTCAACAGTAAAAGAGCGGAACCTTGATGCCAATGTAGTAGCATGTTTAACTTTATGTGGACGGGGCAATGAAAATATTTGTAGAAAAGACAGAGGGAAGCCACATCACGTCGGTGAGAAGGTGACTGAAGTCAGGTTGCCAAGTCAAGATCAATTACATTGAAGACCCTTCTTTGAATTTTGTCAAGAACCTAGAGATGAATAGCATGAGCACTCGGCAAGATATGGCAACAGTATTCAATACACGGACTAATGGTAGATTTATAAATGTACTAGATTAAATCTGACAAAAAAAAACTTTCTGGCCCCACACTGTAACCTAACCTTTCTAGTAGTAGAAGCAGCGATACATTCAATGTACTTGTTTCACTAGAGTTTGCTTGAGGGTGTGAGATTAAAGAGGTTAAGTTTCTGTTTAAAAAGTATCTTAAGCTTGTCAATGAATGTAAAATGAATGAGATGTTAATGTAACTGTTGTAGCTATCATTACTGAAAAGATTAAAATAGTCCCCGAAGAGATTTGAGCAATTTAAAATTCGAGAAATAATTGAACCTATCCTCGATAAAGCAAACATGAATTTTAATTAGAAATTTTAATAAGAAATTACCGAGAATTTTTGTCACTTGATCACTAGCGAGAAACAGATAGATTATGAAAATCAGTAAATTATAATGACGCCGAAAGAAAGTAATATTTTATAGTCTTCAAGACGTAGATAAAAGTGAAAGATTATAAATAACAATCAAATTTCCGTATATTTGTTCATTTGCTATTGTAACATTATAGAAAAAGCATTATAGAAAAAGCATTATAGAAAAAGCACATCATAATACCATTAATTCTTGTAGACGAATTACTTAAAGAATAACACAATTTTCTCTTCACTCGGCTTACCAATTTACGAGTAATTTTTAAATATCTGCATATAAATTTTATATATATATATATATATATATATATATATATATATATATATATAGTGTCTTTGGGAAACAAACTCTCTTTTATACAGGTTTCATTAAAAATGACAGACAAATTATTATCATTAAGTTTTTTATATAATTTTTCATGTGTTTCTATCAAACAAGATTTTTAAAAAATGCTGTAGTATTAGTTGCCTTGTTGGCTGCCGGGTCATGTAATTTAAAAATTGTGTATTTAGGCAACAATCTCTCTTTAATACAGGTATCATTAAAAATGATTGACAAGGTATTATCAGCCAAACAAAAACAAAAAAATAATACTTTGTAATTTTTAATGAAACCTGCATAAAATAAGAGATTGTTACCCAAATACACAATATACACACATATATACATGCACATATAGACACACATACATATATACACAAGTATACATAAAAGTACACATACACTTATATATAATAAGACAACTATAATACAAACATATATACACATATATTTATACACACACACACACAAACATATATATATATATATATATATATATATATATATATATACACACACACACACATATATATATATAGGGTCTTTTGGGCAACAAACTCTCTTTTATACAGGTTTCTTTGAAAATGATAGACAAATTATTATCATTAAGTTTTTATATAATTTTTCATCTGTTCGTGTATTTTTTTCTTTTCGGAACTCAAATCATGTAAGAATTCTCCAAATCTTTTGTACTTCGAGCGCTTTCGGCTATACTTTTAGCCATAATCAAGAATTAATTTTGTTTTACTTATACAGTAAGTAAACATGTACAAAGTTTATGCATACAGGGTCTCGTGTATGTCAAGTTCCGAATAAAGTAAGCCCATTGTTACTGTGTTCAAAATTGATGTTATTAGGATTTCTCTTTTTTCATTAGTAATGCTTCCATTATTGTATATATTATAGAGAACTAAGAATATTATATACCTGCTTCCTTGACGTTCTTGTACATTTCTTCGTCAGCGACTGTAGTTTACCAGTTATGATAATTTGGTAATAAGTCATACGCTTTATTAATATTCTCTCAAAACTAACTTACCTTACCTTTTAGTTAAACTGAACAAAATCGAACATCCAATAGAATTCAGGTAAGTTCCATACGTGATACATGCTTGGGCGATCATGTCTCGAAAGAGACATGACTGACTGGGCAGAAGATTATCCCGCAGTAGGTTTCCATTGCTTTCTGCGGGAGAGTGGTTGCCGACCAAGGCTATAGAACCCAATATGTCCTGTTATTTAACCCACAACTGGATGGAAGAGACGGATTAATACCTTTCCCAAGGGTATTTGCGCGTAAATGAAGACAATGAATTCAGCTGAAATTCGAACTCGGCTCGCCCGATTCCTCGTTCCGAGCAGATATCCATTGCACCACAACGCACATAGAAACAAACTTTATCTTTCCAGCATATCATGTTAGACCGTAATGACAACACCCCAAAACTAAGTGTCCATCGCAAATCACTTAATAAATATGATCTCCAATTTCTATTTTCATCATAACAACATAGTGATTCACAGTAATAATAATAGCAATGAACATTTGCAAATGTTCGTAATATGAATTTTATAAATTTTCGACTGCATGATATAGTACAACAGTTTGTAGTTTCACAATGATGATGGTGATCACAGTAAATAATTATGGTCGTAATTATGTACACCAGCCGTAGCACAAAATAGTTTCTCTTGAGCAAGGTAGCCTGACGGAGTCCATTTCTTTTTCAGGCTGGTTTGAATTCAGAGTTTTCTTTTTCTGATACCGCTTGTCACCTAAGGCTACAGAATACAATGAGTCCTGTTATTTTAGGCATAAATTCCTAAATTAATGGAATTCGAACTCGGCTTTCCGATTCCTCCATTCGAGCTGTAATCTATTACCATTCATCCGTGGCGGCAAAAACAGTACAAATACAACTAGCACACTTACAACTATAGTTATTGCAAACACTATTACTAATATCAAACTACTACTACTACTACTACTACTACTACTACTACTACTAAGAAGAAGAAGAAGAAGAAGAAGAAGAAGAAGAAGAAGAGTATCTTGTTTTATATGGCATGCCCCTTCAAGACATGAGTGATCATAGCTATCCACATTTTTTTATTCTTCGTAGCTCTGTCTCCCTACTATCACTTCTTCCCTACCCATATTTTCTTCTGTCATTTATTTATAGAAGTTTGTTAGATAGATCACTCACTGTTTACCTGACTTCCCTATGTACTATGGGGATTAAATATTATAATCTCTTTCCTCATTAGATATTCTAAGCTCTTTCCTCATTAAATTTTCTAATCTCGTTACTCATTAAATTATGTCATCTCTTTACTCATTAAATTTCCTAATCTCTTTACCCATTAAATTCTCTAATCTCGTTCCTCATTAAATTATTTCATCTCTTTCCTCATTAAATTCTCTAATCTCTTTCTTCATTAAATATCCTAATCTTCTTTCTCATTAAATTCTCTAATCTCTTTCCTCATTAGATTTTCTAATCTCTTTACTCATTAAATTTTCTTATCTCTTTTCTCATTAAATTCTGTAATCTCTTTCCTCATTAATTACTAATCTTCTTTCTCGTTAAATTCTCTAATTTCTTTCCTCATTAAATTATCTAATTTTTTTCTTCATTAAATTTTCTCATCTCTTTCCTCGTTAAATTCTCTCATCTCTTAGCTAATTATGTCTCCCGGAAATTTCAATTAATTCTTTCTGATTTGAAATATAAGCGAATTTTTTTGTTTCCATTAAAATTTAAACATTTTTCAATAATCATATATTTAGTTCATAGTATTCTCAGCTTCCTGTACACTAGATTTCTGTTGTTTTAAGTTACCTTCTATCCGTGAGAAAATTTTCTAGCATTCTCTACCATATGGGAAGATTTATAATATACTGAAATTCATTGCATCATTTTTCTAGCAAATTTTTCTCATTCCTTTGTTATTGGAAGTCGTCTTTCTGTATTGCAATATGTGTCCTGAATTTCTGTTGTCTATTAAAGCACTTTCCAGATATCTAAATTTGTAAGCTTGCTTGATTCTGTCGTTTCATATTCGTAGCTCTCATCTTGGGTTATATCCCTTACTAACAACCATGTATACTGTCTTCTTACAATTTAGGTTTAATATTTTCTTAACGATTTTGTGTACTTGTTATGGAAAATCAGTCAGTCAGTTAAGTGCCACACGAGAAACTTATTTAGGAAACCATGTCTTATGCGATCTATAACTGACAACTGAAAAGAATTTCTTACAGTAGGTTGCCATTTCTTTCTGCGATATACTGGTTGCCAACCAAGGCTATAGAACCCAGTCTGTCCAGCTATTCAATCCTTTTATATAAATCTCTCAATTAAGTGTCATACATGATACTCACTTGGGTGATTATGTCTTATTCGATACATGACTGACTAGGCAGAACATTTTCCCACAATACGTTGCCATTACTTTTTTGGTAGACCGATTGCCAATCAAAGCTATAGAACCCGGTCTCTCCTGCTATTCAAACCACAGGAAGAAGATACTTTTCCCAAGAGTATTTGCGTGTAAAAGAATGCTTGAATTCAACTGGAATTCGAACTCGGCTCTCCGATTTCTCATACCGAGCTAATATTCATTTCAACATAACGCACATCTCTATGGCAACTACAAACGCAAAACAAATTATAATAAACGTTTTGACACATTTCTCTGTTTCTAATTTCGAATCTCATCACTACAAGTGATCGTGTCCTTGATTATCATGACACAACCATGACATCTGTTCTGATACATCCTGCTTTCCACTCACCCAGTACAAATTGATGTTAAATAGACGATCGCAAAAGAGTGTTTTCCTCTTTAAAAGTTTTCATTTTTTTCTACATATGTTTCAATTCAGTCAGATAAGTGCCATACGTGATACACACTTGGGCGATCATGTCTCGAAAGAGACATGACTGACTGGGAAGAAGATCATCCCGCAGTAGGTTGCCATTGCTTTCTGCGGTAGACTAGTTGCCGACCAAGGCTATAGAACCCAATTTGTCCTGCTATTTAACCCATAACTGGAAGGAATAGACGGATTAATACCTTTCCCAAAGGTATTTGCGCGTAAGTGAATACAATGGATTCAACTGGAACTCGAACTCGGCTTGCCGGCTTCTCGTTCCGAGCCTATATCCACTGTACCACAACGCACATCACCAATTTCTGTTTGAATTATGCAAGAGAAAATTAGAATTCTTTTGATCGCTGGGTACTACTTCACATAATAGCAGGGGTGACTTATTTTGTCATGATCACATACATGACTTTTGACCTGAGAGTTAGAACCTTATTCTTCTTCTTCTTCGTGTGCCGTGTCTCTTCAGGACGTAGGCGATCATGGATTTCTACTTGGCTTTGTCACTTGTCCATTTCAATATTTTTTTTATCTTGGTATCTCTCCTAAGCCCCGCTCCATCAACCATTTGCTAAGACCTAACAAGTACATCTTGCGGTGCTTTTCCCTTTTCTCTTCTTCCATTTATCCGACTTGTTAGTATCAAGTTCTCCAGACCCCTCTTTCTTATAACGTATCCCAGGAAACTCATTTGTTTCTTCCTGAAATTTACTATCAATTTTCTTCTCGTTTGCATCTTTTCCAACACCTCATCGTTGCACATGTGCTCTGTCCATGGTATCCTCAGCATCCTTCTGTAAAACCACATATGAGCTCTATATTTATAGCTTTGTGTTGAGAATAAGCAATATCATATAAATAAAAACCACATATTGCCACGTACGTGTGTACACCTAAACTTATTTACAAATGAAACTTTGTCTCTGTGTGTGTGCGTGTGTGTGTGTGTGTATGTGTGTGTGTACGTTACCTATAGATTCCGAAACGGTTGAACCTATTTTCTTGAAAATTTACACAGTTCTACTATAAGCATCTGTGAGTGTTCTTAGCTAGGTTTTGTGTCGAGGTACCACTGATAAATATCAAAAATCGATAATCGAAAACATCGGGTTATAGAAGGAGTTGTCCGATTTTAATCAAATTTCATACACTCATAGACAAAGACATAAGAAACGATATTCAGAAGTTTCCAAGTTGCAGTTCTTACGATAGTGCAGAAAATCAATAATATATATATATAAAAGGCAAGATTTTTGTGTGTGTGTCTATCTGCCTGTATGTCAGTATTTTTTCAGCCCTTTTATTTTAGTTTTTGCTTCGGGTTTGGCTCTAAGTAGGTATAATTATAGTTCTTAGTCTCAGCCATGATATCATTTACTCAGAGGACTTATTTAGACTTCAAAATTCAGTTTACGACGAAAATAATTATTTGATATCGATACCAGGAAATCAAAATTTGACTTACATCCATTCATTTTATTTTTTTTCAGTCTACGGTTTCGCTTTAACTGGAAACAACTATTGCTTTTTAGTCTTTCGTGCCAACGTCCAAAGAGTCTGAGCTCCAAGATCATGGATTAGTTTTAAAGCTTTCATTACACTCGAGCAACGCCGGGTTAAACTGCTAGTAGACTCTATAAAATGATGTCATTTTATCCCCATATCTCATTATATATATTGAAGATTACAATTTTAAAAAAATGTATTTTAAAAAAATACTGGGAAAATGATCTGTTCCCTGTGCCACCACAGAAAGTAATAAACCAATTTCACTATGCGCTATCATTGCATCATCAATATAAAGAGCCATATGTGGAATTCATCTATTAATAAAGATACTGGAAAAATAGTCAGATCACCGCTAATGCACGTATCTTAGCCATATAGATATACGTTATCATCACTAGATAAACAGGGGGAATTCATCTATTGCTAAAATATCGTTTAACCGTACCAATACAGATAGTACCTAATCCTGCTAGTTATGCCCTCTCATTATATCACCAGTTACAGAGACACAAGTAGAAATAATTCATTGCTAAAGATGTTTGAAAAACGTTCGGTTAGCTATAAAACAACAGCAATTATCAAATCAATCTAGCTATCATTACACCATTAATATACAGACACAAATTAGACTCAAGCCAGTCCGTTAAGTGCCATACGTGATGCACGCTTGGGCGATCATGTCTCGAAAGAGGCATGACTGATTGGGCAAAAGATTATCTCGCAGTAGGTTGCCATGGCTTTCTGCGGTAGACTGGTTGCCGACCAAGGCTATAGAACCCAATCTGTCCTATTATTTAACCCATAACTGGAGGGAAGAGATCGATTAATAACTTTCCTAAGGGTATTTATGCGCAAGTGAATGCAAAGAATTCAACTGGAATTCGAACTCGGTTCCCCGATTTGTCGATTTCCACTGCGCCACAACGCACATCCTGTAACACAACGCACATACGCACTACAACGCACAGACTCACCTGTTGCTAAAGATGTAAGGAAAATGCTCAGTTACCTGTACACCTACAGTTAGTGCCTAATCCAGTTATCTATGGGCTATCATTACATCATCACTGTACAAACTCACAGATAGAATTCATCCATATTTTAAAGATGATGTGAAAATGGTCGGTTACCTATACCACCACAGAAAAAATCTAACCAATCTAACTATACGCTATCATTGCATCATCACTATACAGAACTACAAGTGGAACTCATTCGTTGATGAATATGCTGAGAAAAGGATCAGTTAGCTGAACCACTACGGTTATAAGTTAACCCAGCTAATTATGAGCTACCATTGCATCAGCACTACACAGACCTACAAGTAGTACTTATCCGTTGCTAAAGATGATGGGAAACTGGTCAGTCGCCTGTACTACTACAGCATGTATCTAACCAAACTACCTATAAGTTAACATTATATTATCATAACAGGGAACAACATCCATTGCTAAAGATACGAGGAAAATGGCCTGGTAACTATAATGCCAGGGAAAAGTGCTTAAAATTCTAGATAGAGAGTATTGTTGTATCATCCTTATACAGACTCACAAGTGGGACGGATTCATTGGTTCGATATTTTGGTTAAAAAAACACGATGCTAAAACGCATTTTTTGTGTTACTCTTCTTTCATTATTTGTAATAAACACACTAGTAAAACTCATCTAGCGTTAAAAATGCTGGTAAAACGGTCTCTTACCTCTATAGCTACATAGTGTACCTAATCCATCTAGCTAAGCGATAGCTATATATAAACACACAAGTAAAACTCATCTAGCGTTAAAAATGCTGGTAAAACGGTCTCTTACCTCTATAGCTACATACTGTACTTAATCCATCTAGGTATGCGATAACTATATAAAAACACACAAGAAAAACTCATCTAGCGTTAAAAATGCTGGTAAAACGGTCTTTTACCTCTATAGCTACATAGTGTACCTAATCCATCTAGCTATGCGATAGCAATATATAAACACACAAGTAAAACTCATCTAGCGTTAAAAATGCTGGTAAAACGCTCTCTTACCTCTATAGCTACATAGTTTACCTAATCCATCTAGCTATGCGATAGCTATATATAAACACACAAGTAAAACTCATCTAGCGTTAAAAATGCTGGTAAAACGGTCTTTTACCTCTATAGCTACATAGTGTACCTAATCCATCTAGCTATGCGATAGCTATATATAAACACACAAGTAAAACTCATCTAGCGTTAAAAATGCTGGTAAAACGCTCTCTTACCTCTATAGCTACATAGTGTACCTAATCCATCTAGCTATGCGATAGCTATATATAAACACACAAGTAAAACTCACCTAGCGTTAAAAATGCTGATTAAACGGTCTCTTACCTCTATAGCTACATAGTGTACCTAATCCATCTAGCTATGCGATAAAAATCTCATCTATTTTTAAAAATATGGGGAAAATGGTCGGGTTTTAGTTCCGCTGCTGCATATATGTAACCCATCTACTCATGTGTCATTATCTCTATACAGACTAATAAGTGGAACTCATCTATTGCTAAATAAGCTGAGAAAGTTGTCGGTTACCTGTACCGCTACACTTAATACCAAACCATCTGGTTATGCATCATCGCTATACAAATTCATCCATTTCTAAAGTTGCTGAGAAAATGGCCGGTTCGTTGCACCGTTGCATCTATCTATGCTTGATTTTGTTTGAGTTTTGTTTAACGGTATATCAAACTCTGTGGGTTATTTAATGCCAAAAAAGTGGAGTTTTAATGTTCCATTATAGTGAGAAGATTGATTTAGTCAGATTTTGATTATTTTTCTTTTTTTCTTTTAGAAAACTGAAGCTATCTTCTAGTTTTGTATTCAAAAATGTATTGCATAGAATATTTTTTCTTTCAAAAATGTATTATGGCAATAATTATTTTTTCTTTCAAAAATGTATATCTTTCTATAAAAGTGTATTTTTATGTATATATTTCTATAAAAGTGTATTTTTACACTTTCATGGTGTTTTGACCCCAGTTTGGAGGTTAAATATTTAGCAATAGCTGGGATCCTAACAGATGCTACCACTCCGGGACAGGAAGGATCTGAGAACAACAGCAATTAAGAGGTTATTCCATGCTCCTCACAACCCCCCGCCCAATCAGAGGCCTTGCTACTGGATGTAGTTTACTGTCATACCCAGGACTCATCTATCACTTACATTGTGTCACCTTATACAGACCTACAAATAGAACTTATTCATTGCTAAATTTCATGAAAAAGTAATCGTTAATCTCTACTGCTATAGGGAGTACCTAACCCTACTAGCTATGCGCTATCATTGTCTCCTCATTATACAGACCTAAAAGTGGAACCCATCCATGAGTAAAAAATCTGATAAAATGGTCGGTAAGACGTACTGCTATAGAGTCTACTTGCCGATGCGTTGTTATTGTATCATGACAACACAAACCCACAATTAGAACTCATCTTACCTGTACCTGTCCCATCTAGCTATGCGCTATCATTGCATCGTCATTATACAGACATACAAGTAGAACTCATCGATTATTTAAGATAATGGAAATTGGTCGGTTCCCAGTGCCGCATCTAGCTATGCGTTACTATAGCATCATCACTATACAGACCTCCAAGTGGAACTCATCCGTTGCTATAGATAAAGGTATTGTAGTCGTTTATAGGTAAGGAACAAGCTATCAAAGATAGATAGATAGATAGATAGATAGATAGATAGATAGATAGATAGATAGATAGATAGATAGATAGATAATGAGAATACTGAGATAGATAGATAGATAGATAGATAGATAGATAGATAGATAGATAGATAGATAATGAATACTGAGATAGATAGATAGATAGATAGATAGATAGATAGATAGATAGATAGATAGATAGATAGATAGATAGATAGATAATGAGAAAGACTGAGATAGATAGATAGATAGATAGATAGATAGATAGATAGTTAGATAGATAGATAGATAGATAGATAGATAGATAGATAGATAATGAGAAAACTGAGATAGATAGATAGATAGATAGATAGATAGATAGATAGATAATGAGAATACTGAGATAGATAGATAGATAGATAGATAGATAGATAGATAGATAGATAGATAGATAATGGAAGACTGAGATAGATAGATAGATAGATAGATAGATAGATAGATAGATAGATAGATAATGAAAACTGAGATAGATAGATAGATAGATAGATAGATAGTTAGATAGATAGATAGATAGATAGATAGATAGATAATGAGAAAACTGAGATAGATAGATAGATAGATAGATAGATAGATAGATAGATAGATAGATAGATAATGAGAAAACTGAGATAGATAGATAGATAGATAGATAGATAGATAGTTAGATAGATAGATAGATAGATAGATAGATAGATAGATAGATAGATAGTTAGATAGATAGATAGATAGATAGATAGATAGATAGATAGATAATGAGAAAACTGAGATAGATAGATAGATAGATAGATAGATAGATAGATAATGAGAATACTGAGATAGATAGATAGATAGATAGATAGATAGATAGATAGATAGATAGATAATGAAGACTGAGATAGATAGATAGATAGATAGATAGATAGATAGATAGATAGATAGATAGATAGATAGATAGATAGATAGATAGATAGATAATGAGAAAACTGAGATAGATAGATAGATAGATAGATAGATAGATAGATAGATAGATAGATAGATAGATAGATAGATAGATAATGAAGACTGAGATAGATAGATAGATAGATAGATAGATAGATAGATAGATAGTTAGATAGATAGATAGATAGATAGATAGATAGATAGTTAGATAGATAGATAGATAGTTAGATAGATAGATAGATAGATAGATAGATAATGAGAAAACTGAGATAGATAGATAGATAGATAGATAGATAGATAGATAGATAGATAGATAGATAGATAGATAAAAGCCAACCAATACAGTAATAATAAATAAAACGAGAAAGTGAGAGTTTAACAAGTAATGCGTACGGCATTATGTCTCGCCCATTTTTTGCCCAATGCATCCTTTTCAGTATAAGCCAGAACGGGATTCCCCATCCTTTCTGTGATTGTCCGAATCAAAAGATGCATCCCAAAAAGTATCGATATATATTTGAAACAGTTTATTCCTGCTCATATTTAATACATTTAAAATGATTATTTTTTATAGATGAGCTTTAAAGATTTTATAGAAATAGAAAATGTTAGATTTTTAAAATTGAACATATATACAATAATTTGTATTATTATTAATTATTAAATAAATAATCTGAAGTATAAACCAAAAGGTCAATAGAATCTTAGTAATTTAATAAACAATATTCTGTAAATAAAAAAAAGCAAGAGAGAAAAATGGATTCCCCAACCTAAATCCTTTAAATCCCCCTCTTGGAACCTTCCCCTACTTGAGGGATTCTGGTATAAAGAAATGCAAATAAAGATACGTTAATAAATCTGTATATACAAACATAGTAGATAGATCAAAGAAAAAGAGGCGAACATATAGTTTAAATAGATTTATATACTTTTTCTTCGCTTTAATTCGCTTTAGTCACGTTGTATAACAGTTGTGAGTTTTTTAAGATACAGCTTGACAACTGCCACGAACAATGAATACACACAGCAAGTTAGCAAGTGAATGATAATTACAGATATTTAATTACTAATCTGTCCGGGAACACAATTTCAAGTCACTGTTGCCATGCTCTTCCTATAAATTTTCTCAAGGATGGGTTTAAATACGTTCCTTACACGCAATGACTCAAACAGGTCACTTTTAATCTTGACGCTTCTTCTTCTTCTTCTTCTTCTTCTTCTTCTTCTTCTTCTTCTTCTTCTTCTTCCTCCTCCTCCTCTTCTTCTTCTTCTTCTTCTGTGCCGTGTCCTTTCAAGTCGTAGGCGATCAGGAATTTTCACAATTTCCTGTTCTTTATTCTGTCGTAAACCCTGATCCATCATCCATTTTGACAAAACTATTAATAAGTTATTCACTGTTCTCTCTGTCCCTCTTATTTACACTATGTCATTTGAGTGTCACATTTTCCAAGCCGTTTTTCCCTCATTATACGCCATGAACATTATAACTGTCACTTATTATAAAAACGTCCTTTTTTTTTCTCTAAAACTTCATTCTTGCTGACAGGTTCAGCCCATAGCATTCTTTGAATCATTCTGTCTAACCACATTTCTATTGTTTAAAAAGCTTTTGAAGAACTTGAGAAAAAACATTTTCAATATGTTACCATTTTCATTTTTAGTTTGTTCACCAAATTTAAAATTGTTATATTTTATTGAAAAATGTTTTGTTTTAGTTTCATGTAAGCTTAAGTAATTTGAGTGTTTTTGTCTCTGGTAAAAAATGATTCTGCATAGACATTTCTGTAGAAAGAGGATTGCAAAGATATACTGAGGGTATAGGTATATAAATATTTACCAAGGACAGAGTTTAAAATTTTCTGAAATAATTAGATATTCAAGATCAAAACAGTACCGTACTTGCTGGTTTCGTAATCAGTTTTAATTTTCAGTGCCATTTCTTAGATATTTAAATTAAATATGTCGATAACAGGATTGACTTCAGACTAACCAGAAAACAGAAAGTGTTCTTTGAAGTTTTTCTTGTTAGGCTGCCATAGATGTCATCCAACTGTCGTATGCTTTTAAGATTATGTCTACTGATTATAAATCCTCGACGGTCTTCTAGTTCTCTTACTATTGGTTCGATGTTTTGGTTAAATAAACACGATGCTAAAACGCATTTTTGTGTTACTCCTCTTTCATTATTTGTAATAAACTTGTAGTGATTTTATTATTTATAATAAACCAATAATGGTTTTATTATAATAAAGTAGTAATGATTATATTATTAGTAATAAACTAGTAGTGGTTTTATTATTTGTAATAAACTTGTAGTGATTTTATTATTTATAATAAACTATTAGTGATTTTATTATTTATAATAAACTAATAGGGATTTTATTATTTGTAATAAACTAGTAATGATTTTATTATTTATAATAAACTAGTGGTGATTTTATTATTTGTAATAAACTATGAGTGATTTTATTATTTATAATAAACTAGTAATGATTTTATTATTTAAGATAGAGTAATAATGACTTTATTATTTATAACAAATAAGTAATGATTTTAGTATTTATAATAAACTAATAGTGATTTTAATAACTAGAGCTTTGACGCGATTGATCTAATGATCTCGCTATTACCGGAAAATAGGCTAAGGGAAGTAAAACAAATTCATATAATGAAGTTCAGACTTTATACATGCTCAAGAATTATCGCTCAAACAATATATTTTAATCATTGTATCCATCAAGCAAGCAATGAATGCACTAAGACATTAGGGGATAGTGAGTGTGAAATAATATGAGGAAAAATAAAACATTAACGAGAAAAAAATAGAACAGGATTAAAAAAATAAACAAAAAAAAAACAAGATATCGATTGATATTGCATTTAAATTCTTAAACATCAAAGTTGACTGGAAAGTAAGAAGCCGAAAGGTGTTCCACGGACAAAAAGTGCGACAGAAACAAATTTTAAGATATAAATTACGGTTACACCTAGCCATTTCAACTGTAAAAATGTGCAAAACGATCGCACAATATATATATATATATATATATATATATATATATATATATATATATATATACGAAAAAAATTAGGTAGACGCGTTATTTTATGGTGAATCGGATGTATGGCGTATTTCAGGCGAACCATTATCAGCTTCCGTCTTTATTGAACAGAAGACTTTTACACGAAATTGTTAAATCTTCTGTACAATAAAGACGGAAGCTGATGATGGTTCGCCTGAAATAACGTGTCTGCCTAAATCTTTCTTATATTTGCTCTACATGTATTTATATACATATATATTTAGAGCTCTCTTCGAGAGTTATCCTACCACTGTATGTACAGGATACTCCTTCGGATCCTTCTATACCCACACTGCTTGCTGATATATCTTAAAAAAAAAACTATAATCCAAAAGGAAATGCAGGAAGATAAATCCCAAAGACCCGATCCTAATTAATATTAATATTTTAATATTAAAAAGTGATACAGATGGAGGGCTCAATGTAATTAAAATTACGGAGCTAATTATAAAATAAAATAAATTTCGAAGTTTAAAACCGTTGAATGATCATTTCAACATGAAATCCCTAAGAGAGATTTCACATCTCATCGGCAACAATCAAATTTCAAAATGAAATAAAAAAAATGAAACAATCATCTAATACAAAAAATAAGAATAATTGTTGAAAAAGAAAGATAATTTGCTTAAACCCTCCATACTGTAAACTGACAAATATCAATATTGGTAAATATTTTCTCAAATTAGTAAACAAACATTTTAATAACAGCAATCCTCTACGAAAGATTTTCAATAGGAACACTCTAAAAATTAGCTATTTTGTACCCCAAATATAGACAACATTATAAATTCTCATAAGAGGCAAATTCTAAAGAAGTTATGTAATACTGACTCTGGGTCCGGAATTTTAAATGAATGCAATTGTAGCTCCGTGGATGCCTGGCCGGTGGAGGGCAAATGTAAATCCACCTAAGTAATTTATGAAGATCACATTTCACCATCCAACAACAAGAAACATTACCGGACTTATATTCGTATATCTGCGGGGCCTTTTAAGCAAAGATATTACAATCACAGGTATTCTTTTTCGAACCCAGGTCAGAAATACAAGACAGCCCTTTCACGGAGATTCTGGAAAATGAAGGACGAAGGGCTGGACCCTGTAATTAGATGGAGATTGATAGGTTCAGCCCTAATTCCGAGGAATTTTCGTGATAGGTGCGATCTGTGTCTGCAAGAAAAAATACTAATATTAAAGTACCCAAACCAGCACCTACTCTTAAATTTTAGAAAGAAATTCATTAGTAAGTACCGCCATAGGGCGAAATATGTGAACATTTAAAATTCAGTTTTTAGTAGAGAAAATATAAATTAAATTGTTTTTGATTAATTGATTAATCAATTAAATTTTTAAATAGTAAATTTGAACCCCTGTACCTTCCTCTTCCTTTCTCCTATTAATATCTACCTTTTATGAAGTAAGGATACTTATACTAACTTAACCCCAATTTTTTCTGCAAGTATGTATATATATATTTTTCACATCACCTAAAAAAATTTTTTTTAATAAATTTCATTAATTTTATTTTTTATTTAAATCTAGGTTTATAATTAATAGATTAATTTAATTAAATTTAAATAAATCATATATCAGCTTTTTCCCCATATAATGTTTTTTCTGTAAACCTTTTTTCTAATACTTTAACCCATTTATAAACGCTGATTTTGTTACCACGTCTTTAGTGTTTCTATGAAAAAGGAAATTTTTTCATAGAAATCTTTTTTCCTTTTTCCTCCCTCTCTTTCCATTTTGTCTAGCTCACTTCTCAGTCAAACACCGCTTACTATTTCTTCCGTTACCCCCTCCCACTTTGTAAAGCTAGACAAAGCCAAATTTTTAAACTTTTCACTTAAAACTCAATCTAAAAGTAATGTTGTCCAAAATCTAAAAATAGACATTGATTGCTATCTAGCTTTTTGTGACGTAAATTTTTATACTTTCGCCGGTAAATTCTTAATTTTTCAAAATTTTCTTGTTGCATTTTTTTTATTTCATTTTGAAATTTGATAGTTGCCGATGGGATGTGAAATCTCTCTTAGAGATTTCATGTTGAAATGATCATTCAACGGTTTTGAACTTCGAAATTTAATTTATATATATATATATATATATATATATACTGTAATGGTTGTTACAATGTTTTTAAATTCATAGTATATATGAATTTTAAATTCATAGTATATATGTATTTTAAATTCATAGTGTATGTTACAATGTTTTCAAATTCAAAGTATATATATATATATATATATATATATATATGACCGATCGCACAAACTCGATACATGGGTTAAAAATATCAATTCAAGAACGATACGTAGGTCAAAATCGATCCCTCAAATTTAAAGCATATGCATTCGCTCAAACTTAATGCATATGTAAGGAACGATCGCTCAAACTCAAAATATACGTTTCTTAGCTATTTGATCTCATTAATTTTATAAAAATTTATATTGAAAGTGAGTAAAACTAATGGATTTCACAATCATTATATATACATAGATCGACCGCAATCGCGCAAATAATGTATATGTCATGAACCACGGCTCAAATAATGCACAGATCATGAACAATCGACCAAAGAAATATCAATGCATAAGTCATGTACGAGTGATCAAAGGATACATATATAATGAAATATTACTCAGATAACATATATGTCATGAACGACCGTTAAAACTCAATATATAGGTCATGAGCAATCTCTGAAAAATTACATAGGTCATGAATAATCATTTAAACTCGGTCAATATGTTATGAACGAAGAGATATTTAAGGTTCGATCATACTTACTTAATGAAAAAAAAAGGGTCAAACAATAAATAGATCAGAAACAATCTCTCAAACAGTACATACGCCATGAACGATACCACAAATTAAAAGCATGTGTTATGGATGATCGCCCCAATACAATACATGTCTCAATATTTTCCTAAAACATGAAAGATGTCTCCGAAGGCAAATATGTTAAGAACTATCGCTGAATCTGAATACGTATGTTATTATCGATAGTTAAAACTCAATATATAGGTAACAAAAAATCGATTAAAAGTTACATATGCCATAAGCCATCGATCAAACTATATACATGCCATGAACATATCACAGAAACTAAGTACATAGGTCATAAACAACGACTCAAATATCATGGACGATTGCTCAAACCCAATACGAAATTTACGAACGGTTTCTCAAATAAAATACATAGGCTCGAAGCTATCTTTCAACCCCAATACATAAGCCGTGAACGACGTCTTAAACAATTCATAATTGCAAAGGATCGCTTAAATACAATACATAACACATGAAATATTTCTCAAACAAAATATATAAACCATAAACTATCTTTCAAACCCAATACACAGATCATGAACGACCGCTCAGATACAATAAGAAGATCATTAATAATAGCTCAAACATAATACATAAGTTATGATCGATCTCACACTTATTATCGAGATCAACTGTTGTTGAGGTTATGAACACACGCTGAAACAACACACACACACACATATATATATATATATATATAGTCATCCGCAGACAGACCCGCCTCGCTGCGCCATCAATACGGTTAGACTCCGACTGCTTTTAACCCAGGATAGAAACCCGACCGAACTGGCGTCAGTCGGTGATTCCACCTCTGGGCTATGGGAGCTCGGTAGAAGAAGGCAGACTTTTTAGCGTTCATATTATAATTATACCCGCCCAATAGCCAGAGTGCTCTAATTCATTACTGAATGAACGATGCGTACATGCCAGAGTAGCTACTGTTTTTCAAAGTCTACCATTCTACCAGAGTGCTCAATCAGGGTGTGAGAGCGTAAATAGTCATCCGCAGACAGACCCGCCTATATATATATATATATATATATATATATATATACATGACCGATCGCACAAACTCGATACATGGGTTACAAAATATCATTTCAAGAATGATACATAGGTCAAAATCGATCCCTCAAATTTAAAGCATATGCATTCGCTCAAAATTAATGCATATGTAATGAACGATCGTTCAAGCTCAAAATATACGTCTCTTAGCTATTTTATTTCATTAATTCTATAAACATTTATATTGGCAGTGAATAAAACTAATGCATTTCACAATCATTATATTAATTGCTAATGTAGTTACGAATTGACCTTTTCTTTTCTGGTAGGATATATTGATATTAACGATAAGTACGCAATAACGAGACACACTACACCAGAAATGATCATGTTGACTAATTTAATATTGATCTATTGCTGGTAAACTAGATATTTACAGTGATAGCTGAGCTTGATACCGACCAGAAATAATGGGACATACCGCTAAGTCAAACTATTTGCATTAGCAATTATCTGTTTGAGTAATTAACAATTTATCTATCTACGCGAGTTGAGTTGATCGAGGTATTTGCCAAAAGAACTTAACTTGAGACAGGGCCGATATAATGAAACACAGTGGAGTTAAAACTCACTGCATTAGTATTAATGTGATAGACAATTTAATAACTATTGTTTTACAGCAGTTGATCAAGATAATTACTAGAAGAGCTTAACTTGACACAGAGCCGAAATAATGAGACACAGTGTAGTTCAAATCCGCTACATTAGTAATGATTTGGCAAAGCACTTAACTGTCTCTATGTCTAGGGCAGTTGATCGTGATATTTACTATAACGTCTTAACTTAACGCAGCCAAAATAAAGTGTAACTTTGTAAAGTTAAAACATTATTTACAAGTTTTTGCTGGACAATAGTCGATCTTATATATCTTATGACAGCTTAGTATTTGACAGGTCAGAAATCCCGGGAAACAGTAAATTTTAAAATAACTACGTTAGCAAAAGCGAATTTGGTTAATAGCGTAGCGCTTAAACTATGGCCAGGTATTGAACACACAATTCAAGTCAATGGATTAATTCAACCACTTGACCATGTGTACTTGGAAACATCAGTGAATTAACTTCGTAGACTTATAAACTTAATGTCTCAATAACGTTACGCTATTAACCAAATCGAAAAGTCGAGTTAAAATTATAGTCTGGCCATTTGCGTTCATTTTCGCACAAATGTCCTTACGAAAGATATTAGTTTTTTTTCTATCTTTATCTCCGCTAGAATTTCAAAACAACGATGGAAAGAGAGTCTCTAAACAAATGGGAATAGTATACAATGTCTACTTTGAATTTAAACCATTGAGGAATTCCTTGAGAAAATGCACCACAATATTGCCAAACAATTTAATACTATCTCCATTGTTCAGAAATATTCCCGACATTTCGACTATTGTACGCCCCAGTCTTCTTCAACTGATATACGTTGGAATTTGGAACCAAATTCTTTGTTTCGTTCAACTGGTAAATTGTTCCAGTTTCAGTTCTGTATATCTATTTAGTAACAGAACTCTAATTTTTATTCATCTCTGATATGCCAAAACCATAATAACATGAATAAGGCATAAAAAGTATTAATGGCATAAAATGATAATAATCAAAACCATAGCCATGAACCGAATTCACAAGTCAACACTGAATTAATAGTAATAATGGCATAAAACGATAATTATTAGAAAACACATTTCATGTCAATAGATGTTTTTTATAATTTTTTCACCAAAAGTAAGGCAGTACTGCCACTGGTGCGTAGAGGGTTACATAAGAGGAGAGTGATGAGAAAGAGGAACAAGTTATAGAAGGTGTCTGATAATGGGTAAGAGAAGGAGAGAAGGATGAGAACACTGGTGTGAAGAGAGCTGCATGAGAATAGAGTGTAAATGGATAAGAACATGATACAAGTGTTATCAGGGAAAGGATGCGAGTTAAGGCGATAAAAGAAGCCAGTTGACATTGCATTTAGATTTTTTGAGATTGTTGCTGTCAGGGAACAAGTATACAGAAGAGAATTCTACAGGCGGGAACTGAGAGAAAAGAAACTGTTAGAGTAGAAGTTAATGTTGATCAGTTTTACTGTAAAAGGTTTGGACCTAATTGCTAATCTAGTAGCTCGAGTAAATTCATGCAGGGCGGGCACCAGGGAGTTGAGCTCATCGGAGCAGAAGCAGTGAAAGTATTTGTAGAAAATTATTTGTAGAAAAGACAGAGGAAAGTTACATTACGTCGGTGAGAAAGTGACTTAAGTCGAGGAACCAGGTCGGGGTCGATTATATGGCACATTATCCGTTGGATTTTGTCAAGAACCCCTAGATACATGGCAGGGGCATCCAACCGGCTGTGGCAACAGTACTCAATGCACGGGTGGATGGTAGATTTATACATGTGAAAGATGGCTCTACACAGTGAAACGACCTTTCTAGCAGAAGATTTAACTACGGATTCAATGTAGTTTATTCTACTTGAGGTCGGCTAATAAAATTAGGCCGACGAGGCGCAGTGTTTTGCTTTCAGGGCGACCAGCCTAATCAATGCTGATGTGGGATAGGAGCGACTGTCTAAGGTGGTTAAGAGATAGCAGCTTCGTTTTGGAAGCATTAATATTGACAAACCATTTCTTACCCCAGTACACCATCTAGGTGGGAAATCAGGTGTGGATAACCAAAGAAATCAAATGTTGAGTCAGTGGATAATCTGTGAGAAAAGCATTCGGCCTTGTCCGCTGAAGATGTGAGGACTTCAAATTTATGGATTAAAGGTATGGATTGAGGGCTTGTTGCTTAACACATTGTTACAAAGCCACCAGTAGTCTTTGGAGCCGAACTTGCAGGATGCTATACGCTGCTTCATTCTTTTAGCAAACAATAGCTTAGCATCATTTAGGATCCTCTTGCACTCATTATGAGCAGAGGCCAAAAAATCGCCTATTATGGTCAGATGCTTGGATTCGATAAGTCCGAAATAAGTGATTTCTGTGGGCAATAGCAGCCAAAGAAGCAGGGAAGAACCATGGGAACGAATGGGGTTTAAATCGTAACTTTCTGGCTGAGATGAAAGCATTGATGCCAGATTTAACCCAAGAGGAGACTTCGGACGCACAGTCTTCAACGAGAAGACTAAAAAAATTGTTCCAAGGAAACATCACACAGGAAATTTTTGGTAGCAGTAAGATATTTTGCTGATCGAACATTACTGGGGAGCTGAAGTGGAAGGAAATATTAACTGAAAGCACAGCATGGTCAGAGTTGCCAAGAAGGCAAAGCTGCGTGACATGGCAAGAGTCAGGGATAGAAGTGTAACATAGATCTAGCAGTGAGTCAGTTCCATTAGTATTATCAGAGAAATGCGTGGAGAAATCTACCACTTTCGTAAGGGATTGAGAAATTGAAAAGTTCATGGTATGAACACCAGCAAGATCTGTTACAGAGTTTTTCAAACGCTTGGCGTTGTGGGTATTAAAGTATCCAAACACAAATATATGAGCGAACGGATGAGAGACAATAGTCTTTTATATAGTATTCGAGATGCTGTCAAGTATGGAACAGTCAGGAGATGTAGGGGAGCGGTAGAGAAAGAAAAGATATCTAACCGAGCTTAGCAGGGAGAGACGGAGATACATGTAGGAATGATCTGGAGGTTCAAGAGAAGTAGCCTAGCTAGAGGGAGATGTTCGCCGACTTAAACGCTAATTCCATGCATATGGACATTATAATCCTTCCTAAAGAGTGGAAGATGACCAGGAATATAGAAATCAGAGGAAGCAATAAAAGGGTCAAGGTTAGTTTCACAGAGAGCTAAGATGTCAAGTGAGTTGACTTGGAGGAAGGATTCAACGCTGCAAAATTTGATACGGATACCACGGATGTTCAAGAAAGACATGTTAACAGGTTTAGGTGATTTTTGTTTAGTTGGTTTCGATTTAATATTTACTTTTTGTGATGTCATAATTAGAGATTTCTTGGTAATGAGAGGCCTAAAGTAATATGATCAGTCGGTCGTCAAATGCAACATGTGTAAGACGAAAACTGGTGCATATCGCAGCATAATGTGCCCTCAGGGTTACCTACCGGAGGAACTTGCAGGGACACCCATCTATGGCACATGGCACTACAATAAACCCCGATATTATTCAACTGTTGATCAGAGCAGCGTCTCAAGACGCTACGCAAGAATTCAAGATCCTGACTACGAGGGCAACCAGGAAACTACCAATACGGTACTTTCATAATGAAGAGACGATGCCACCATCCACACATATTTTAAAAAGGTTGTGACAGCACTACTATTGAGACCCGAGGAGAGGAAACAAACCCGGAACCCCTTCCTAAAAAGGAAAAAAGGGATGTGCATCTACTCCTGTTCAAAAGAATAGGGGGATTATGAAACTGTCGATAGAAGAGTTTACCTAATCCAATTTAAAACAAAGAAAAAAAAACATTAGTTAAAATCAATAGATCACTTACCGAGGGTTAAAACAAGAAAGGTTGCAAGAGAATTTGCTAGCAATTTCGAGTAAACAAAAAATGTCTTGTGACACTAACGTTCAAATGTAGATAGAAAAGTAATAATGGCATAAAACGTTAATAATCATGACCATGATTAGGTACTGAATTCACAAGTCAAGACTGAATTAATAGTATTAATGGCACAAAAAAATAATTATTAAAACCATGTCCAGGTACTGAAATTACAAGTCAAGTCAATGGATTAATAATAATAATAATAATGATGGCATTAGACGATAATAATCCAAACTATGACCAGTTACTGAACTCACATGTCAAGTCAATGGATTAATAGCAATAATAACATAAAACGATAATTATCAAAACCATGGGCAGGTACTGAACACACAAGTCATGTCAATGGATTAGTAGCAATAATGGCATACAACGATAGTTATTAAATCAAAGGCCAGGTCCTGAAATCACGTCAGGTCAATGGATTAATAGCAATAATGGTAAACATAAATAATTATCAAAACTATTGTCAGATACTGAACTAACAAATCAAGTCAATGTATTAATATCAATAATGGTAGAAAACGATAATTATCAAAACCATGGCCGGGTACTGAACTCACATGTCAAGTCAATGGATTAATAGCAATAATGACATAACACGATTATTATCAAAACAATGGCCAGCTGAACTAACAAATCAAGTCAATGTAATATCAATAATGGTAGAAAACGATAATTATCAAAACCATGACAGGTACTGAACTCACATGTCAAGTCAATGGATTAATAGCAATAATGACATAACACGATTATTATCAAAACAATGGCCAGCTACTGAACTAACAAATCAAGTCAATGTATTAATATCAATAATGGTAGAAAACGATAATTATCAAAACCATGGCAGAGTGCTGAACTCACATGTCAAGTCAATGGATTAATAGCAATAATGACATAACACGATTATTATCAAAACAATGGCCAGCTACTGAACTAACAAATCAAAGTCCAATATTAATATCAATAATGGTAGAAAACGATAATTATCAAAACCATGACCAGGTACTGAACTCATGTCAAGTCAATGGATTAATAGCAATAATGACATAACACGATTGTTATCAAAACAATGACAGCTACTGAACTAACAAATCAAGTCAATGTATTAATATCGTATGGTAGAAAACGATAATTATCAAAACCATGGCCAGGTACTGAACTCACATGTCAAGTCAATGGATTAATAGCAATAATGACATAACACGATTATTATCAAAACAATGGCCAGCTACTGAACTAACAAATCAAGTCAATGTATTAATATCAATAATAGTGAAAAACGATAATTATCAAAACCATGGCCAGGTACTGAACTCACATGTCAAGTCAATGGATTAATAGCAATAATGACACTTAACGTTATTATCAAAACAATGGCCAGCTACTGAACTAACAAATCAAGTCAATGTATTAATATCAATAATGGTAGAAAACGATAATTATCAAAACCATGGCCAGGTACTGAACTCACATGTCAAGTCAATGGATTAATAGCAATAATGACATAACACGATTATTATCAAAACAATGACAGCTACTGAACTAACAAATCAAGTCAATGTATTAATAATAATAATAGTAGAAAACGATAATTATCAAAACCATGGCCAGGTACTGAACTCACATGTCAAGTCAATGGATTAATAGCAATAATGACATAACACGATTATTATCAAAACAATGGCCAGCTACTGAACTAACAAATCAAGTCAATATATTAATATCAATAATGGTAGAAAACGATAATTATCAAAACCATGACCAGGTACTAAAACTCACATGTCAGAGTCAATGGATTAATAGCAATAATGACATAACACGATTATTATCAAAACAATGGCCAGCTACTGAACTAACAAATCAAGTCAATGTATTAATATCAATAATGGTAGAAAACGATAATTATCAAAACCATGACCAGGTACTGAACTCACATGTCAAGTCAATGGATTAATAGCAATAATGACATAACACGATTATTATCAAAACAACGGCCAGCTACTGAACTAACAAATCAAGTCAATGTATTAATATCAATAATGGTAGAAAACGATAATTATCAAAACCATGACCAGGTACTGAACTCACATGTCAAGTCAATGGATTAATAGCAATAATGACATAACACGATTATTATCAAAACAATGGCCAGCTAATGAACTAACAAGTCAAGTCAATGTATTAATATCAATAATGGTAGAAAACGATAATTATCAAAACCATGACCAGGTACTGAACTCACATGTCTAGTCAATGGATTAATAGCAATAATGACATAACACGATTATTATCAACACAATGGCCAGCTACTGAACTAACAAATCAAGTCAATGTATTAATATCAATAATGGTAGAAAACGATAATTATCAAAACCATGACCAGGTACTGAACTCACATGTCAAGTCAATGGATTAATAGCAATAATGACATAACACGATTATTATCAAAACAATGGCCAGCTAATGAACTAACAAGTCAAGTCAATGTATTAATATCAATAATGGTAGAAAACGATAATTATCAAAACCATGGCCAGGTACTGAACTCACATGTCAAGTCAATGGATTAATAGCAATAATGACATAACACGATTATTATCAAAACAATGGCCAGCTACTGAACTAACAAATCAAGTCAATGTATTAATATCAATAATGGTAGAAAACGATAATTATCAAAACCATGGCCAGGTACTGAAATCATATGTCAAGTTAATGGATTAATTCAATCAACTCTTCCACTTGACCATTTGTCCTTGAAAACATCAGTGAATTAAATTCGTAGACTTATGCTCTTAATGTCTCAGTAACCAGTTTTTTACCACAACTCATAATAAATCATGGCACATGAAACTACAACAATCTACCCGGCGGAACTAAATGAAGGGTGCGTTTCTAAATTCCAACGTATGAGGAAAGCCGAAGCGTACATTTCTGAAACGTTGTGGATATGACAATAAGGATGAGGACAACAGTCCGAACAAGGTAAATTGCGTAAATAGTTACAATACCACATCTGAAGAATATAAACAGATCCTGATGAATTCCAGAGCATACAACGACTGAAACATCGTGAATATATCAATAAATTTGGAGACAACCGTCTAAACAATGTAAATTGTGTACATAGTTACGATACCTCATCTCAGAAATAGAAACATTTATAGAAGGTGATTATGGCAATAAAGATGTGGACTACTGTCCAGACAGTGTAAATTATGTAAAAAGTTACAAAATCTCATTTCACAAATATAAACAGATTTTCCAAAAAGTTTTGATAATTTATGAATATTAAAGAAAATTATTTTGTATAGAGTCATGATCGACAACATTCATTGAAGGATACGATCTTTAAAAGAATCCAATTTAAATTTAAACATGATCCCAAATTTTAGTTAATCTAACATTCACAATAATATTATTTCTGTTGAAAATCGAATTCTTTTTTCTTCGACACGGTCAGGTTGACTCTCTTGCGCAATAATGCGTTATATCAAATAATTTCCTTACATCGCAGTAAAAGTCTATAATGCAGAAGTATCAATTGAAAATTTAACTCTCCAAATTATATCTAGCTATTTTTATTTGTTTTTCTTCATGACATCGCTTTATTTTACATTTAACATCTTTTTATGTAAAAAAAAATCTCTTTGATAATTCAAAGATATGTATTTTATTATAACTATTGTTTTGTTTGTTTTTTGTTTTTTTTTGTTTTGTTTTTTTGTTTTTTCAGCCGTTTTGTTGATATTCCTATGGAACGAACCAGTCCCAACATAAAAAAAATTAAATTAGACATCCAAATGGTCCTTCTTACATACTTTTTTGGAAATTTCATATGTCATTTTAAATTAGTAATCTATTGGAGAGCCGGTTTCGATTTCCAGTCGAATTCGTTACATTAACTTACGCACAAATACCTTAGGGAAAGGTATTAATCCATCTCTTTTCTCTCCAAACTGAGTACGTTGAGGCTAATCGAGTAAGAATTATGATTAAAATATAACACTAATTCACACAACATGAGAAACCTCGCAGTGATATATCACGTATATAATATATAAGCATTGAAAGACAATAACAAGGATACATGATGTGACTTCACTCTATCTTTTCTACAAATATTTTCATGGCAACTACTCTGACAAGCTTTTTCCCCTGTTGCCTCGTCCCAGTGAATTTAAGCAAGTTACTAGATTAGCATTTAGGTCCCACCATTTTACCGTCTAAATAATTAAATTTAACCGCCTCTTTGACTCTAACAGTTCCGTTTCTTGCACCTTTCGCCTGTGGATCTCCTTTCCATTTATGTTCTTCCCCGATAGCTACAATCTCCAAAAATTAAATGCAACGTCAGTTGCCATCTTTTAATTTCTTGAATCCCATTTATCTTTTTAATTTCTTCAGCACCCCCGTGCCCTGTCTTTTCTCTCACTGTACCTCCCTGCGCACTAGTGGTGGTCCCGTCTTACTTGGGGTGAAATAATTATATGAATTACTACAATGTTTAAGTGCCTCATGATTTGACAAAAATATTTAATGTCCGCATTTACATGTTCAATTATCTGCTTAAATGCAAATAAAATGCCCCACTTTTTAAAATAACAATCACAAACTATACAAAATTGAAAATTTAGCACGATGTGGACTCACCCACTAAAAATAGTAAAAGAAAAAAATCTAATAGGCTCTTTGTATTCATAGAACGAATGATGGCATTCAAAGAGTATTGTTTATTATAAACACCTTCCATAAAACCAGATTTTGAATTCACGCAAATACTATTTCCAGAAGGCCTGATTAAAGCCAACAATTGAGAAAAATTGTCCAGAATTGGCTGATCAGAAGTGTGTCACCACATATCTGAACAATCTCTAGTCTTTTTGAAAACCTAGCAGAAATTGACTCTGGTCTTACTAAATCCATTCTACTGACCTATGTTTTCACATCAGAGTACCTCTTATTTTGACCCTTATTAAATATTCTTAAGGAGAAGAACTTCAATACTCTGAATGCTAAAAATAATTATACTGGTTCACGACTTAGAACTTCTGTGAAATGAAATCATGAAGTTCTCTTATACTTAAAATGGGATAACGTATTGCTATACTATCTTATACTATACTATACATGTAATTGAATATACTATAGTTGTGCCATACTATACATGTAATTGAACATACTATAGTTATACTATAACATGTAGTTGAATAAATATTTGAACAATTATGAAAAAAAATATTTTTGAAATTTAATCTGTCTTGTAAAATAGTCTTTAAATCCTGACCTATAGTGACGAATATTGTAACGATGGTTAACATCTATATAAGCTATCAATATGTAAGAGAAAACGCAAAATGTCTTCACAAAAAATGAATTTTATAACAATATATGGTTGAGTCGAATACTACGAGTGAAGTGATCAGAAAAGCAACTAAGTTTGAGACGCTAGTGAAACACATTAATCATCTATTTGTTGAACTGAGTTTCACGGTTGAAACATGACTTAGTTCAAATATTTATAGTATCCATAATAACGCTTCACAAATATCTTTACTAAATAAAATGTATTCTATTTACTCATAATACCTTCCTGACCTGAATTTGACGTATGATGACTATTGTTACCCCATTAAAAATAATAAAAATATATAAAACTGTTATAAAAATTCTAAGATAAATATAGTAAGTTTTAGATAGTCCTTTTATTTTACACAAACAGGTATATTTACATTAAAGACAAAATTTTAAGCGGCACAGACATTCACTAAATTACCGTTATCTTAGTATTTGTATAACATATTTCTTTATCGCATAGATAAAAAGGAAAAGATAGGAATATTCTTTGCATTAAATCATTTTTGATTTGTTTAGGTGTTCAGTGTTGTTCAAGCGAGACATCTTGTCATTTCGCTTGGATAGGAAGACAAAAGACAAGAAAACTTGTAGCAATTTACTTTAGCTTAGATAAGATATGATTGTTTATATATATATATATATATATATATATATATGAATGCGTGTGTGTATCAGTGTGTCTGTGGGTGTGACTGTGTAGCTAACATCAAAGATTCATTTTATATATATATATATATATACGCATATACTATAAACACATGATATTAGACACATATATACACAAGCACACACACACATACATACAGACATACATACACACATACAAATATATATACACATATACACACATACAAACACACATACATACAGACATGCATACATACACACGTACATACATACATGCATACACACATACATACATGCATACACACATACATACATACACATATACATGCACATATACACGCATGCATACATACACACATACATATATACACACATAGATACATACATACACACATAGATACATACATACACACATACATACACTTACATACATACACATACATACACACGTACATACATACATACATAAACACACACACACACACACACACACACACACACACACACACATATATATATATATATATATATATATATATATATATATATCACACATTGAGTGCTAGAGTGAATAACAATAAGAATAAACAGCTCCAAAAAGAGCCTGCTTAAGATTAAACACAGAAAAAAAGAGTGCTCTATTTCATTTTAATTTGTACAGTTTTAACATATATTTTCGAATCAAATTTCAGGTGCGCTTTCATGGTCGGTCTGTGTCCTGGTCAGTTATATAGGCTACGATAGTTAAATTGTCGCCATTTTATATTTTTCAATTAACAGTACAGTACTGTCAGTTGAGCACTGTCTGTCAGAAAAGGAGAATCAGCTATCAATACACTTCGCCAGAAATTTGGTCACCTCGAGGTGGTGAAATGGTTAGCAAGCTTGTCTCGTTAGACTCATTACAGTTGATTACTGAGTTCGATCCTCACTGGGTGTCCTTTACTTTCGGCCTTGTGTTATATCTAATCTATGATTAGTAAATTACCACTTTGGGAATGAGTATGTTGTCAGTCAGTTAAGTGCCATACGTGATATGATTAACTGGGCCGAAGATTATCCCGCAGTAGGTTACCATTGCTTTCTGCGATAGACTGGTTGCCGACCAAGTCTATAGAACCCAGTCTGTCCTATTATTTGAGTTATAGCTAGAGGGAGAAGAGATGTATTATATTATTAAGAAGTAATTAATGGGGGATTAGTTTATTACTTTATAACAATATAAAACTGACATATGATATATAAAACTGATATAATAGTTGGAATCATGATTAAGGCTTCTACCGGGCATAAAGCCTTAATCATGATTCCAACTATTATATTTAGTCAGTCAGTTAAGTGCCATGCGCGATACAAAGAGACATGACTGACTGGGCAGAAGATTATCCCGCAGTAGGTTGCCATTGCTTTCTGCGGTAGACTGGTTGCCAATCAAGGCTACAGAACCCAATCTGTTCTATTATTTAACCCATAACTGGAGGGAAGAGACGGATTAATACCTTTCCCAAGGGTATTTGCGCGTAAGTGAATGCAAGGAATTCAACTGGAATTCGAACTCGGCTTCCCGATTTCTAGTTCCGAGACGATATCCACAACGCACATCCAGTATGTTGTATTACTCGGTATTCGCGCTGGAAGCTCCAGTAAGAATATTTCAGAGTACCTTAATCTGATGAGAGTGCATATAATTAGGAGTAGATAGATCTATCTATCGCCCGGTTCACACTCCACCCATGTCTATTGAACAGGTTAAGAGGCTCATCCCTTGTTCCCTGTTTAGGATGTGGTTTCCGGCTTTCTCTTTCCCAATCTTCTCACTTTGTTTTCTTCTTTTTTTTTTCAATTGGAGTAGATAGATCTATCTATCGCCCGGTTCACACTCCACCCATGTCTATTGAACAGGTTAAGAGGCTCATCCCTTGTTTCCTGTTTAGGATGTGTTTCCGGCTTTCTCTTTCCCAATCTTCTCACTTTGTTTTCTTCTTTTTTTTTTCAATTGGTGTAGATAGATCTATCTATCGCCCGGTTCACACTCCACCCACGTCTATTGAACAGGTTAAGAGGCTCATCCCTTGTTCCCTGTTTAGGATGTGGTTTCCGGCTTTCTCTTTCCCAATCTTCTCACTTTGTTTTCTTCTTTTTTTTCAATTGGAGTAGATAGATCTATCTATCGCCCGGTTCACACTCCACCCACGTCTATTGAACAGGTTAAGAGGCTCATCCCTTGTTCCCTGTTTAGGATGTGGTTTCCGGCTTTCTCTTTCCCAATCTTCTCACTTTGTTTTCTTCTTTTTTTTTTCAATTGGAGTAGATAGATCTATCTATCGCCCGGTTCACACTCCACCCATGTCTATTGAACAGGTTAAGAGGCTCATCCCTTGTTCCCTGTTTAGGATATGGTTTCCGGCTTTCTCTTTTCCGATCTTTTCACTATTACGTAGCCCCCAGCACATCAGTGGCGTTACCGCCTTGCTCGGGGTGATACGATTAAAAAAAAAATATTTGTATTTAGTCTAATCGCGATTAAGAATGTTTTTGGAGTGAACACTATTGATGACAATTTTATACCTCCATTCATCTTCCCACAGTGGAAACGTTGAGTGCGACCAACAAAAATATTTGTAATAACAACTTCTTGTTTATCTCCGACTTGTTCGACCACCATTGCTCACAGGAACCACTTCTACTGGCTTTACCAGAGTTGTACATTTGTTTATAATAGGCGCCTTTTTGCCTCTGCCCGCAATGAATGCATGTGAGTTCTAAATGATGCTAAGCTGTTGTTTTCTAATAAAATGAAGCAACGTATAACATCCCGCAAGTTTAGCTCTAAGGACTAATGGTGGCTCTGCAAAAGTTTGCTAAACAACAACAAACGCTCGATCTCTCCACTACTCAACAATTTTGAATTTTTCACATTCACAGAGGACAAGACTATGTGCTTTTCTCGCAAATTCTCTTACAATTCTACACCTGACTTACCTAGAGTACCTACACCTGACTTCGCTTCTAGAACTGAATCCCAGCTGGGAGATATATACATAACCCCCTCTCTTGGCTCTAAGATTATTTCTCAGCTTGACTCCCATAAAGCAAATAGACGTGATTGTATTCCAGTCATTGTCCTTAAGAAATTTACCCTTGAACTCTATCTTGTTCTCTCCAAACTTTATAACTATTGCCTTGCTGCTTCTTGCTTTCCTTCTTGTTGAAAGTCCTTGTCTGTAGTTCTTGTCTTTTAAACATCTGGAGAGCTCTCTGACACTTCTAACTATCGACCTATTAAACTTCTTAACAGATTTTGGCAGTAATTGAGTCTATTATCAAGGCTGAAATGATTCAGCATCTCACATCCAACAAATTATTTTCTGATAAGCAGTAGAACTTTCACTTTGCCAGATCTACTGATGTGCTAACGACCATTACTCAGTACATATATCAGACCCTTGATAAGAACGGCGAAACTTGGCCTGCAGCTCCGGATATCTCGAAACCATTTGATTGAGTTTGGAACGAGGCCTTCTGCGCAAGCTACAGTACTGTGGTATAACATGACGAATGTTCAATTTAATCCAATAGTTCTTGTCAAAGCGCAAACTGATGGTCGTTCTGAATGGGCATACTTCCAAACCCGTTCATATAAACGATGTAGTCAGTTCTCAAGTTGGCATGTACGCAGTTGATACCACCATCTACTACTGTTTCAATAAGAAATCTGTATGAGTTGACAAACTTGATCTAGCATTTGCTTTTAGAAAGGACCTCCAATCCGTGTTGAATTGGGATAAGAGCGCTCTCTTTTAACCACCACAGAGTAGCTTTCCTACCTTCCGTTAATATGGACGACACTAATCTCTCTGAAAACAATGCACTGCGCTTTCTTGTCCTCATTCTTTCAGCTGATCTCAAGACGAATAAATACATTTAATTAATAGATGCATCTACTAAAAAGAAGGTGAGGTCGCTATGCCGAGCAGGGAATTTTTTACTCGCCTGAAACCATCTGGCACATGTATAAATCTACCATTTATCGTTGCATTGAATAATGTTGTTATATATAGTCGGGTGCCCCAGCTGTTCATCTATGTTCATCTATTTGTCTATGCCGCACACATAAAATGATTTTACATAAAAGCAAAACGTACTCCTAATACTCAACTCATGAAAAATACCTGGTGATGTTCGAAAATCTCTACAGCAGAGCAAATAAATTCAACCTACCAGATTTGATCTTCTAATACGATAGTGAGTTAACCTTTAGGAAGAAGGTATTTGCGTGTTGTAAAAGTAAACAGTAGGATTAAAATTAACAATTAGAGTAATGTCAAATTACAGTGTTGTATTTTCAAACTTCGATGTAATACAAGAATAATCTATGAAGTCACGAATTCATTCCACTAGTTATTGTGGGTGGAAAGGGGTTTAATACATAACTTATGGATTGTTTTGTGTCATATTTTTCTGATAGCAATAGAAAAAACAATTTAAAAAATGATGTTCTGGTTTATGCTTAAGAGAGTGGCAAATTGTGAACCTGTGATATTCATCCACTTCTTTACATTTCGTGTTTTGTAACGTAGGCGATCATGGCCCTCCATAAATCTTTGTCTTTTGTAGCTGTTGAGAAATGTATTTTTATTATTTCTCCTAAATCCTGTTCAGCTATCCATTTACTCAAAGTTCACTAGGAATGCAATGCGTTATTCCCCGCTTACAATCAAGCTGTCATGTGAATATCAGACTTTCTAAGCCCTCTTTCCACATTATTCTTCTATGTGCCCTGTCCCTTCAGGATGTAGGCGATCATGGCTTCCAAGTCTCCCTATCCCTGGTGGATCTGAGCATTCCTTCTCCTGTTACATCATGCAACCCTCGTTCCGTCATCCACCTGATTAGGTCCTTCAAATATGTTATCCGCCGCTTTCCCCTGTCTCTTCTTCCCACTATCTGGCCTGTTAGTATCAGGTTCTCCAAGCCCTCCTTCCTCAGTGCATGTCCCTTGGGCTTCAGCTGTCTCTTCCTGATGCTCAGTATTAATTTTCTTTTTGTTTCCATCATTTCTAAGACCTCATCATTGCTCACAAGCTCGATCCATGATATTCGCAGCATCCTTACCACAAATATCAGTTGTCTCTTCCTGATATCAAGTGTAAGTTTCATTTTTGTTTTATTTTTCTCGAAAACTTTGCTCTTACTCACATATTCGGTCCATGGTATCATCAGCATCCTTCTGTAGAACCACTGCTATGTATGAGAACTGATATCACGACCAGTTCTTTTCAGCACACTTTTCTTTGTTTTTAAAGAAGTTTTCTTCTGTATCTTAATATTCTGGGTATATGTTGAAATACATCTTTCACTATCCCAATACAACAAATTTTGATCAGTCTCAGGCATTCGATAATGCTGACCATCGATTTCTAGGTTGTCCTTTAGGTCGCCAGTTTTAGACGGTACTTTCGCACTTCGAACCGTTTTCAGGACGCGTCCCCGGGTGCAGTGATGGAAGTGAATAGAGTATGATCGCAGCCTTTCCTGTTTAGTCTTTTCTTTATTTTCTTGCGTTGGAGTCTTTCCTTCACAAGTTAAAAGCGAATCCAGTCCTATGCTGAATTTCCTTATCTAGCACTATTATATTGGCTAAATATTCCGCATATTCTGATGATATTTCGTTTCTTGTGTCGAGCAGGGTCGAGACTTACACAGGGTACAAGACTGTGAAAAGAGACGAGATCACCCGTGAAAAGTCTCTTTAATTTGCGGTTAAGCTTGTGAAAGGAAGTTTTCCTTTTTGAGACTTTCCACTCGACATACGGATCGATAAAGATACTCGGCGTCTGGTTCCCCTCCCGTGTGTCAATGCAATTAGTTGAGTTTGCGTTGTTCCTTGGAGTTGTGTGGGGCAAGGCTCCCAAGATATGTTGGATATCTGGTACCTCTAATCCTCTGAGTGCGGTGAGGGCATGCCTAGCGTTAAGATTCGTCAGAATACGTGTCCTAGACCGAATGTATTCGTAAGCGGTTGGGAATGGCGAATTCTGGAAGGTAGACGCTAATCCCTGAAGTGTGCACTCATGCGAGGAAGAGACCTAAAATTTACCTCGAAGCGGGTGCTCCTGCTATCGCGGATGATGGTTAGCTCTCATGCTCTTCTTACGGACTACGGATAGCCGCTCCGACGTCCAGGCATTGTCTCGAAAGGCATTATATCAGGTGTTGGTGAGAGGGTCCGTTCAAAATGGTCTGATCGGCAAAGCTCGCTCTAACAAAGGAGGAGGCTCGCTTGATACTGCTTTGGACGCCTGGGCTAAAATACTTCACTAACAATGAGGCATCACTCATCTAGCCTTCAAAAGACTCTCTGGATCGGCAAAAAACTTTCTTCAGCAGGCTTTAAGTGCCATTGCTGCAGTGAGTTGGTGCTGATGCTAGATTATATCGTCTTTCACTGCGAGGTCGTGGTTCTGTCGTGCAAGTTTATTGAAGATATCATTTTTGTATGCTACGCGGAATTTTCTTTGTCTTTGAGGAGAGTTCTGTTTATAGCAATGTTATAACGTTGAGTAAGCCAACTAAATGTACTTGGGTTTACTAGGTGCTATGTGAATTGTGATATTGTTGCAGAGTACAACATAGAAGATTTGTGCGTTGAATGTAAGTACAAATGTCGGTCTCTTATGTGAGACGTACTCGTGGGAACTTTATATTATCACGTAGTAATGCAGAGTAAACTTGCCAGGTCGCTGACTTGTATTTCTCTTGACTACTCGCTACACTCTTACTTATATTAGGAGGGAGAATCCACTATCATTAGATAAGTGATTTCACCATAACAAATATGAACCACACGACAGAAATAATTATATAGAGACAAGACATTTACCTTTTCTATATGCGTCAGTCAGTTAAGTGCCATACGTGATACACGCTTGGGCAATCATGTCTCGAAAGAGACATGACTGACTGGGCAGAAGATTATCCCGCAGTAGGTTGCCAATGCTTTATGCGGTAGACTGGTTGCCGACCAAGGCTATAGAACCCAATCTGTCCTGTTATTTATCCCATAACTGGAAGGAATACCTTTCCCAAGGGTATTTGCGCGTAAGTGAATGCAAGGAATTCAGCTGGAATTCGAACTTGGCTCCCCGATTCCATGTTCTGAATCGATATCCACTGCACCACTTATCTGTAGAGAAAAAGTAATAGGATTTTGGTGCTGGTTAGGCAAAAGGATACTGAGAACCCGGTATTATACACTGACAAACCCGACAAAAATAAGGTAGTTCAGTCTTACTTTTTTTTACGACACGTTAAATTAGCTTCAGGATCTATGCTCATTGGCTCTTTTATTTTTTGTCCCCTCTTCCTTTAGTTTAATTTCCTCATCCTCGTATCTAAATTAGTGTGTAGTTATGTGTGTGGTTAGTCGAATGGTTGTTTTTTTTTTAATCCAGTGCCCGCAATAATTTCATTCAGTTATCAGATATTTCTGTCACAGTTAAGAACCGCTAGAGAGTATTATTTACGCCATTATGTTTTATTTTGGTGCGTATATATTATTATGCATATTGTAAATATTCATTGAAGTTTTTAAATGTTGTTATACTTTTCCCCAAACCCAACAGACAAATTTTACACATGAAGATTAGTTAGGACTTCATAAATACCTGAGGTATTATGGTAATTGTAATATGAATAGTGTTATGGTGCCCTCTTACGAAGAATGAAGTCTTCCTCTTGCTAGATACCTGAGTGCCTTCTAAGGAATAATGAAGCAGTTCGTTACAAGCAGTCAAGTTACGAGCAGTTAACGAGAGCATTTAACGACATCTACTAGCCAAGTATCGTTAATCAGACCTTCAGACTTATTTATTTCTATATTATTATTTATTAACACTTCTTTGGGTATCTTGTTATACTTATACACTGTTTTGAACCTGCCTTCTTGTTCTATGTATTATTTCCGGCAAAAACCGGTCAATACAACTTTACGGCGAAGTTCCGCCACAACTACTCAAGAAATTGGCGACGAAGATCCACAACTAATATTAAGAATAAATATGACGTTTTGGTGATGTGCGTTGTGGTACAGTGGATATCGGCTCGGAACGAGAAACAGGGGAGCCGAGTTCGAATTCAAACTAAATCCATTGTATTCACTTACGCGCAAATACCCTTGGGAAAGGTATTAATCCGTCTTTTCCTTCCAGTTATGGGTTAAATAGCAGGACAGATTGGGTTCTATAGCCTTGGTCGGCAACCAGTCTACCGCAGAAAGCAATGGCAACCTACTGCGGGATAATCTCCTGCCCAGTCAGTCATGTCTCTTTCGAGACATGATCGCCAAAGCGTTAATCAGTATGGCCCTTAACTGTCTGATGACGTTTTGGTAGAATGAATATTTTATAGTTTGTATGGGTTAATAATTGTAATTAGCTACGTTTACTATAAGACAGATTATGACCATTCTCCTTACTCCTACTGTTAGCCTTCTACGACACGTTGTGCATTTTTACAAAAATAAATATTAGCTCCTAAAAGCTTACTTTTAAACTTATACGTATTGTCTCAAACAATTCTACTACAATTCAATGACCTCTCGTTGTTAACCATATTGATAATGGATAATTTACTCAGTCCAGAGAAACTTATTATTGACCCCAACACGTTTAAAGCCAAACTAGAAGATAGTCACTGGAGAATAACTTTCATAAACTTATTGAGTACGTACTGCATTTTGCTGTAGAAAGGCTAGACAGGTTCTACATGAAACGGTCACTAGAAACTTAATGGACATGTGACGTTAACTGCCCTCAAATTTAAATGACGAATTTTATCAAATCTTAGTAAAAATTAAGGGCTATTCATTTTCTTCGGTATCAGTAGAACAATATCGAGCCGAATTAATACGAGATATCTTTATAAACGGACTACGGATCACGAAAATTTGGCCTACTCGAACGCAGCACTTTAACGTAACAGTAGACCTATGACCAGAAAAGAATACTAAATTTAGCTGAACAAAACATTAAAATTTACAATAAAATTGCAGTAACGTCATCTATGCCCAACATTGTATAAAACACTAGGCTCTTCGAAAATGTCAGCCTTAACTAAACGCACTATTTTACAATGGCTAGATACACGCATGGTTATTATGTCCCGCTAGAAGGAACAAATGCTACATGTGAAAAGCAGGGACATTAGATAAAAGTAAAAAAATAGAAGCAAAACGGTATATAGTTCGGCATCAATGGATACACTTATCAGGGTATCAACTACAACGATACAAATCATGGCTAACGAACAGCCACTAAAAGTACTGATTGACATAGGGAGCGCACAACTCTTCCTTACGAAAGTAAATTGCTTTGCGAAAGTAAATTCGTGGAGAACTTACCCGTGTCTAAACAAAGCGACGATAGATAGCTCATATCTTTCCATACAAATGTTTGAATACAGTTTAATTGATCTACAAATAAAGGTTAATTTATACCAATGAGTAAAATTTCTATTATTGAAAAAGTAATGCTGCGGTCCAGTATTAGTGTAGAACATCTTGTGTTAACATTCATTAGTAAAAATACCCTACGCAACTTCTAAGCCACCCTTAAATTTGCGGTCTAGCAGCTATGAGACTGCCATACCCAACACTTTTCCACAGTCTAACACCCGATTGTAAATCGGTAGCTACTAAAAATAGGAAACAAACGAAGGAGAATAAATTATATTTTCAAACTCGTACGTTGATGAAAGATATGATCGAACTAAGCCATTCGCCGTGGAGAGCTCAAGCCTTCGTTGTCTTTCGTGAGAATAGAAAAAACGAATGATAAGAGTATTTTTTCTTACACGATAAAGTGGGTTAAATTGTTATAGGCTTACCCTGCCAAAAATAGGCGAGATGATAGATATGTGCTGAAAATAAAACTAGGTTTTACCGGCAAGGTCATAAAAACCAAACAACCCTATGAAAGAATCTAAGTGGAATTTAAAGGTCTGTTTCAGTCAAAAACGCCTAACAAATATATGCTGACAAAAATTAACGAATATCCAAGGTTTCCTTTCGTGATACCCTACCCTGATGTAGCCTCTACAACGGCCATACAAGAATTTTGCTCGGTCTTTGACGTCATAGAGCCTACAAGTGTAAGGCGTAGTCGTAAGTAGAACAAACTCATATAATCCTCAATTCAATGGCCAGTACGATAGGTATAATGGAATAATCTGTGAAACGGTTAAACTTATAGCTGCTGACATAGAGGCTAGATTTAGGAACAATTACATCGACTCAGAACGACAAATCGGGGAGACAAGTTCGAATTCCAGTTGAATTTCTTGCATTCACTTTCGCACAAATACCCTTGGGAAAAGTATTAATCCGTCTTTTCCTTCCAGTTATGGGTTGAATAATAGGACAGACTGGGTTCTATAGCCTTGGCTAGCAACCAGTCTACCGCAGAAAGCAATAGGATAATCTTCTGCCCAGTCGGTCATGTCTCTTTCGAGACATGATCGCCTAAGCGTGTATCACGTATGGCACTTAACTGACTGACATCCAGAGGCTCCGCATGCAGTTATAATAATGTTATGCATAATCACTAACGCAGCATACCATGAACAATTTCTCCCGTTTCCTTGAAGTTCGATTTGATTGTTTCTACCTTCTCGAAACCGTCAGTTCTATGACTAAAAAGACACACGCGACTGAATAAGAATGAACCACTTGTGGCTCAAATAGAATTTCTAGACACCAACCGCTAGAATATGCATGTCCGTTAAAATATAAAAACTTACTGTTGGAAAAGTGTAATAACAAACGACAAAAATGTGACACTATAATCCAAAAGTGTATTGGAATAGCGACAAATGATTCTCAAATGTTAAAAAACGTATTAAGAAACACGAAAAAATACAGAAGTGTTATATAATAATTCTCTTATATAATAGTGTAGCTAGAGAATCTCCTGGCAGATGAAAAGGTAACTTACTGCAACAGAAATGTGGTTCTACAGAGGAGGCTGAGAGTACCTCCATAAATGAATATGTTAGCAACGAGAAAGTTTTAAGAAAAATCTTTGCAAAAACAAATGTTTTACTAAAAAAGATGCGGTTTACTACCTGAGGCATTGTAATTTCAATGTCGAAACAAAATGTACACTTTGTAGTAGATTGTAATTTGTACGTTCTAAATTATAATTTATAATATATATTGTTTTTTTTTCTAAACGTATATTGTTAGATATAATAAGCAATCAATGTTTATTATGCTTAATCATGAGCTGTTCTAAGCATCGTATTTTGGTTTTAATTTCAGATGGAAATAAAGACAAAAATTGTACAACATTTGGATATTGTTTTTATTATGCTGGTTCTAAGCTTTCGGCTCACATGAGCCATCTTCATATAAATACATACATACAGTATATATATTGTAGAGCTTTTGAATATGTTTCATTTTTCATAACTCATTTTCAAATGAATCTCTATATATATGTTGCGTATATTTATGTATGATTATGTATTTTGTATTTGTTCTTGCTTGAATTTTAGATAAGTTTTTTCGGGCGTAGGCATCTGTGTGTGTGTGTGTGTGTGTGTGTGTGTGTGTGTGTGTGTGTGTGTGTGTGTGTGTGTGTGTGTGTGCAATGCCTTCCCCGCATTTATGAGGAAGGCCTTATCCTGGATGCGTCATTGGGACACGCCTCACTAATTGTCTTGTCATTGCTGGCAAATAATGTCCATGTGTCGAACGTTAACACCGAACATTCATCACATATACACACAAACGACACAAACGCAGAAGACGCAGGGTAATACACCTAACAAGAATACACACCTGAGCAATATATGTAATTTTCTGCATCACCTGTTTCAACATTATTTGATGAAGTCGGGTTAATACACGTTGTGTGATTCGTCCTTTGTGTCTGTCTGAATGTCCATGTGCTATTCAAAATTATACCTTACTTCAGTGCATTGTCATAGCGTCAATATACTATTATTTATTAGTAAGGTGACCCGATATTGTACTGGTTTAAATTTAAGTCATTGAAATTTACCTCATTGAAATTTTAAAATCATTATAAATTTCAGAATGTTGAAGATTAGAGAGGCTGAAATTTAGATTTTTTTCTCATGAATTTTCAGTCCATTACTATTAATATTGATCCTCATTGTGTACTATGGTTTTTATCCCCTATCCATATATATATATATATATATATATATATATATATATATATGATATTAGACATTGAATTTAATATAAAAGGTGACAGTTTGTTTCGCGCTAAGCGTAATCCTCAGGCTAACGATTGCGCTCAGCATTGGTTGTTGACTTCAATGACAACTTTTATAATTCAGATTTATATATGTTCTGATCAATTTTATTTGCGATGATAACAATCATTGAACAGCAAACGCAGTTCATAAATTTGTAATGCGGTTCTGTTACATAGCAATATATTTGTTAACACATGATAATATCATCTTTGATGGCAGATGTCTTTATGTTAACATCCTTATAACATCTCTGAAGATAGATCATGTCAACCGAAAACTTAGAACCAGCATAATAAAAACATATCAAAATGTTGGACAATTCTTGTCTATTTTCACCTGAAATTAAAGCCAAAAAACGATATTTAGAACGGCTTCTGATTAACAATAATATGTTATATTCAACAATATATGTTTAGAAAACTATCTGCTGCCTCAATAAATGAATATATATATATATATATATATATATATAGATAGATAGATAGATAGATAGATAGATAGATAGATAGATAGATAGATAGATAGAACTGAGATAGATAGATAGATAGATAGATAGATAGATAGATAGATAGATAGATAGATAGATAGAACAGACTGAGATAGATAGATAGATAGATAGATAGATAGATAGATAGATAGATAGATATGATATGAACAGACTGAGATAGATAGATAGATAGATAGATAGATAGATAGATAGATAGATATGAACAGACTGAGATAGATAGATAGATAGATAGATAGATAGATAGATAGATAGATATGAACAGACTGAGATAGATAGATAGATAGATAGATAGATAGATAGATAGATAGATAGATAGAGATAGATATGAACAGACTGAGATATATAGATAGATAGATAGATAGATAGATAGATAGATAGATAGATAGATATGAACAGACTGAGATAGATAGATAGATAGATAGATAGATAGATAGATAGATAGATAGATAGATTCGTCATCCGCATATAAGGCTGTTTCGCTGTATCACAGCTCATCAGTGTACAAGTCAGAGTCGTTAACCTCTATGGCATCAGTGAAGGGAACTTTTAGCGTGTTACATAAATAAGCGGTGTACACACACGCCAGTCACCGAAAGAACACAATTCATTGCTAAAGAGTCATGCATAAATCGCAGAAGTGGTAAATGTTTTATTTAAATTTTCCTCTGTAGAGAGCTCAATCGTAATGAGAGCATAATACATTCGTCATCCACATAGAAGCCTGTTTCGACGTATCACAGCTCATAACAAGGAAATGCAGGAAAGTTTCTTGACTCTCTTCCTATTATCATTATTTCAATGAAAATATTTCACGATACAGATTGTATATATATATATATATATATATAGCGTGTTTGGTTAGCTATATCTCTTTTATGCAAGTCTAGTTAAAAACGTCGGACAACGATACAATAAAGATTTTATTTAATTGTTTTTATGTCTTCATAGTTTCTATTCTGGACATAGATATAATATTGCTTCATCAGTGGAAACAGCATGTAGTGATTATTTCTATTTAAGACTGTTTATATCTTTCTTTATATATCAACGACAACACCAGCAACAAATGTAAAGACAAACTTTTAGCCATTATAATTTTATGTTTAGTTTTACCCTAATGTATGGATATATTATATATGTACGTAAAGTTGTAGAAATGATATAGGAATGTTTAATTTTCTAAACAAGGTCATATTTTGCCGTGTTCATAGTTGATGTTAATGAGAGATGTATTTTTCTTTTTATTAACAATGGTTTCATTATTTTAGCTATTTTTAACATGTAAATGAGGCTATTGTATTTGTATCGCCAATAAGTATGTTTCGGATGGTGTAGACCTCGGTGTGTATTTAAATGGGACCTAATTGATCTATGATCAGAGAGATGCAACGTGAATCTTCTTCAGCATGCTGTAGTATATTCAATATGATTATTTATGAATTTGGTTTGATCAGGACCACAGTTCTTTAAGGAGAATGTGAATTTGTAAATAATATTGGATCTCTGTAATTTGGATCTTTCTTGTGTTATTGTTGTTGATAATGTGTGCTGGTGCTAATAAAACAGTTATATGATGTTATATGATAACAAAGGTCAGTCTTCAATCAGCAAATATTAGCAGGAGCATATACATATATATATATATATATATATATATATATATATATATATGAGCTGTGATACAGGAAAACAGGCTTGTATGTTGATGACCAATATAATAAAATATATATATATATATATATATATATATATATATATATATATATAATATATATATGGGAGGTTGTATGTATGCATGTGCGTATACGTACATATACATTGAGGAAAGAATATCGTCCTGTTCATAATTCTTAAGGAAAGACGTGTCTATTGAAGATTTTATGCGTGTTAATGTTAAGGCTCTTCTCTTCTCTCTTTTCTCTCTTTCTCTCTCTTTCTCTGTGTGTGTGTGTGTGTGTGTGTGTGTGTGTGTGTGTGTGTGTGTGTGTGTGTGTGTACGCGTGTGTGTGCAACAGCATTGTTTCAATGACTGCCTTCTCTTGTATCAAAATGCTCAATGTCTGCCAATCGCTGTTTGAGTAAGAATCGCAGAGAAGTTAATTAGTTATAGTCCCACAAATCTTTGGTGGGCTGTTTATGGCGACGACATTGCCTATTGATTTAACTGTCAATTTCTGAGCATCGTATGAGGTGTGGGGAAGAAGATTGTAAATTAAACCTTCGTTGAGATTCACTGTCTTCGGTTTCTGTTGAAAGATGAAACGAATTTTTTGATGGGAACTCTTCATTTAGTCCTTTCTAATTTCTTTCTACCCCACGCCTTGCTTGTAACCCTCCCTTAATTCTCTTGATTTCTTCTTTCTGATTTCTTTCTACCCCACGCCTTGCTTGTAACCCTCCCTTAATTCTCTTGATTTCTTCTTTCTATTTCTTTCTTAATTTCGTTTTAGTAAGAACTGTAGAGGAATATTATGAGCAGATCAATATTCTAATCGATTATTTTTATTTCGTTTAGGAGGAATCTACACCTTGTGGTAACCCAATAAGCAGTTAATGCAAGAAATTAAAAAAATTAAACAATGATAACAAAATACGCATTAAAAGTCATAAACAATCGATTAACAGTTTCTAGTCTAAAAACGAGAATTGGATCACAGATTTTCATCGTTTTACAGACAGAACTGAAAGGAATTGAATTTATATGCATCTTTTTTAATAATCTCAGAGTAAAAATAAAGGTACTTGGAAAAATATCGAGGAATTTTGGTGAAAATAATTTTGGTAAAAATAATAAAGCCCACAGTTCTTTACGTATACTACCGGTTTATTCAAAATCGGAAAAACAATTATATTTTTTTATATAATCATATGGCCCCAAGCAAGAGTTACATAGGAGGAAAGTTATGAGAAAGAGTGACAGGTTATAGGGGGTGTCAGGAAGTGGGTAAGAGAAGAATGAGAACACTGATGAAAGTGTAGTGGACGGAGAAGGGAGCATGTGAGAGAGGATGCAGGTTAGTGAGATAGGCAATGACTACTGACTTTACACTTAAATTCTATTAAGCATTGTAGCTGTCGGGGAAGCAAGTAAACGGAAGGGAATTCCAGAGGCTGGAAATGCGAGAAAAGAATCTGTTGGAGTAGAATTTGCGTTTACAATTTATTGCTTTTACAGTAAAAGGGTGGCATCTATTTGCTAATCTTGTGACTCGAGTAAATTTATATATAGGCGGCACTAGTGAGCTAAGTTCATCGGAGCAAAAGCCGTGAAAGTATTTGTAGAAGAAACACAGGGAAGCCACATTGCGCCGGTGAGAAAGTGACTGTATCTGATCTGCCAAGGCGGGATCTATCACATTACATATCCTCCGTTGAATTTTGTCAAGGACACCTAGGTGGATAACAGGAGCACCCGACCAGATATGCCAGCAGTATTCAATGCACGGGCGGATGGTAGATTTATATTTCTGCAGGATTGTTTCAGGCGGAAAAAAACTTCCTGGCCCTACACAGAGAACCGACTTTCTTAGCAGCGGATTTAGCTATGGATTCTATATAGTCATTCCACTTGAGGTCTGTTGTGATTAGTTAAGCCGAGAAGAAGCAGTATTTTGCTTTCAGGGAGACTAGCCTGCTCCATGTTAATAGGGGATAGGAGTGATTGTCTGTGATATTTAACAGATAGCAGCTGCGTTTTGGAAGCATTAAAATTCACGGGCCATTTCTTACCCCAGTTCGCCACGGATCGGAGGTCCTTTTCAAGCTCGGCAGCGAGGTTTGCTTTGTCAGCCTCAGCAGATTTTTGATCGATGCGAGAGTAAATCGTAGTGTCGTCAACGTATATGCCTACTTAGGATTTTATTACATCTGGGAGATCGTTAATGTTGGCAAGAAAAAGCATAGGACCTAGAATAGAGCCTTGAGGGACACCCGCGCTTGTAAGATAAGATTATAAGGCATGTCCGTTCAATAGTATCTTCACTGTGCGATTTGAAAGGAATGACTGGATAAGATCAAACATTTGTCCAGGTATACCATCACCTCGCAGCTTGCATAGAAGGCCAACATACCAAACTTTGGAGATATCCAGGGTAATAGTTCTGGCTTCGCCGTTTTTGTCGTGGGCCTGTTGTATATATTCAGTGATGGTCGTGAGCATATCAGCAGTAGACCTGGTGATGCGGAAACTATACTGTTTGTCAGAGAATAGTCTGTGGGCTGTGAGATGTTGAACCACTTCGGTGTTGATGATGGCTTCGAACACTTTCCCAAAATCAGTAGGAGGCTGATAGGGTGATAATTATAAGGGTCAGAGGGTTCACCAGTGATTTTATATATTGTAAACACGGAAGAGGTAGAAAAGCAAGAAGCAGAGGAGCAGTAGTTATAGAGTTTGGGAAGAATAGAGGAGAGTTCAGGGGAACATTTCCTTAGGACAATGATTGGGATTCCGTCGCAGCCGCTAGCTTTATGGTGGTCAACGTTTGAAATTATGTTCGAGACCACCAATTAGGACTCAGTTCGGGGTGAGAAGTTGGGTACAGATACTTCAGAAGAGTTCAGTGTCGAGTTGGTGGAGAATATGCGAGAGCTAAGCACTCACCCTTGTCTGTTTTAGAGGTAAGGACCTCATATTAGTTGATTAGAGGTGGGATTGAGGGTTTGCTATTGTTTAGTACACTTTTACTGAGCCTCCAGTAGTCTTTGGAACCGAACATACGGAATGCTATGCGCTGCTTCATTTTGGCCGCAAACAACAGCTCCTTTCTTCCTGCGAGCAAAGGCAAAAAAGCGCCTGTTATGGTCCGACATGTGACTCCGATAAAGCTGGAAGAAGTGATTTCAATGGGTGATGGCGGCCAAGTAAACGGGGTAGAACTGAGAGGATGAATGGGATTTAAGTCTCAACTTCCTGGCTAGTATAAAAGCTTTGATGCCATCCTTAACCCAAGAAGGGACCACAGGCGCACAGTCTTCAACGGGAAGACTAAGGACTTTGTGCCAAGGGACGTCACACAGGAAATCGCGAATGAGTCCCAATCGGCTCTTTTGTAGCAGTAAGATATTCTGCTAGTTCTTGGGTGGAGTGGAAGTGGTAGGAATTGCTAACAGAAACCACCGCATGGTCAGAGTTTCCGAGGTGGCATAGTTGCTTGACCTTGCAAGAGTCAGGGATGGAAATAAAACCGAGATCTAGTAGTGAATCGTGTATATTAGGGTTATTAGAGAATAATATTAATTGATTTAAAGAAATTCCAATATTTTATTTTTTTGCGCACACAAACAGATCTTTCTCTCTCTCTCTCTCTCTCTCTCTATATATATATATATATATATATATATATATATAAGGGATTACATAAATGTTTAGGCTTGTCCCTCTTCCTATTATTATTTCAATGAAAATATTTGATGATACTGATTGAATTGTGTCAAGATCTTTTTAATGCTTACTCTTTCATATATATACACTACCTGGCATAATTATTAGGCCACCCTAGTTTTTTAAAAGAAATTATGTATTTCATACTATTTTAAGTGGATTATTCTAAATGAAAATAGAATGGTTCTTTTGTTATTATTACTTTGCAAAATTTTATAAGGCAAGGAAGCAAAAATAAACCATTCTATTTTCATTTACAATTATTCACTTGGCAATAAATACCAAAAAATAGTATGAAATACATCATTTTCTAAACACTGGGGTTCCCTAATAATTATGGCTAGTAGTGTTGTAGTGTATATATATATATATATATATATATATATGTGTGTGTGTGTGTGTGTGTGTGTGTGTGTGTGTGTGTGTGTGTAATCAATGTTTTATACATGTTTCTTTTTAACTGATATTGATTACTACCCAAAAATTAAATATATATATAATTTTGGGCAATAATCTTTTTTTCGAACACAGTCAAAATATTGTGACCGTGTTCCTACTCAATGTTACTAAGTGTTGTTTTTTTTCTTTTTCATTATAAAGGATTTTATAAACTTTCATGTTTTTTTACATGTGGATGAAGCTGTTATACTTGTATTATCTAATGGAATGTTTCGAATACAATTTTGTTGCTTTGTGTGTGTTTAAATGAGTCCTAATTGATCGATGATCGTATAGGTGCCACATAAGTCTTATATATAGCCAATGTAATTGTTTATGAGTTGTTATTAATCAGGCACACAATTCGTTTAGGTGTATTTGAACTCGTAAATTATGTTGGTCTTACTGTATTTTTGATATTGCGGGTGTGTCGTTTTTATAAGTTTCGCTGTTTTAAATATTCTCTGCTATACTTTTAGCCATTATCAAGGAAATTCTTTATTCTCTTTTTGATTGATTATATGGATTGTTTTATTTATGTGTCTAGAGTTATAAGAATTTCATATTTTTTTAAAAACGGTCAGCAAATTTTGGCTTTGTTCATATTTGATATTACTGAGTTTTGGTTCTTTATATTTATTCATAATCATTCGATTATTTTTAGTCTTTTTTCATGTGGATGCAGCTTTTATACAAAGTGCGATTAGTCAATTGTCAAAATTTTATATTTTTAGTTTTGCGCATGTGCGATGTTTGTTTTTAATTTTGTTAATTGCGGAGTATAGTAGACACAGTATGGTGTTGTCTGGGAGAAAAAGAACACTATGAAGGTATTCACTCTACTTTTGGAAAAATTCTAACCTGAAATTCCAATACAAAAATTCTAACCTGAAAATTCCAATACAAAAATTCTAACCTGAAAATTCCAATACAAAAATTCTAACCTGAAAATTCCAATACAAAAATTCTAACCTGAAATTCCAATACAAAAATTCTAACCTGAAAATTCCAATACAAAAATTCTAACCTGAAATTCCAATACAAACATTTCAGAGCGTTTCAGTGTCAATCTATAAACAACGTAGAGGATTCAGAAAGAGTTGGATGAGTCTAATGGTGATTACGAAGGTAGGGCAGCTCGGAAAAGCAACTCTGATTGTTTTGATAAGAAAAAAACTCCCGAATTTGTTTGTGAGATTCGTGCTATGATTGAAATCAAAACTTGCAAGTTTACCAGGTACATAGCTATGGAGATAGTGCTGCCTTGGGTCAAAAAGATAGCCAAATGGAAGACCATATATTTCGTAACAGGAACATACCACACAAGCAGGGGAACCCAGTCAATTTCTGCGACTACATCACCCTTGCATCTGGCCACCTAACACCCTACACTTCAATCCTTTTGATTATTATATCTGGTGCGTAGTTAAGCGAGAAACAAACAAAACTCTCTGTATCTCCAAACATGAACAGAAGACAAGGTTTATGGCATCATTCTCCAAATTAAACAGGGATGGCGTTTAGAAAAGTTGCAAGAGATTCCGAACTCGTATGGAGGCAGTGGTTAGAGCCAATGGTGGTCTGATTGAATAAATTTACTCTTTAGTGTTATAAGATAAATTTGTGTAGTTTTGAAAAATATATCTGTTAAAATGAGATGTCAGGGTTGTTGTCACTTTCGCAACATTTAAACGAAAATTTATGCATTACACCTTGTACTTGTATTTACGGTTTTTGTTTTTTTTGGGTTTTTTTTTTTGGTTTTTGTTTGTCTTACGGGAAGTTAGCAATCCAGTAGAACAAAATTAAGCCTACAAAGGGTGGATGAACTCTTGAAGAGTCAACGGCCAGCTGACTAGAGATGATGTCCCGATAAAATGCCGCGGAGAAGACAACAGGAACAACTCTATTATTCCATCCGCGAATATTCCTGGACTTGCACAATGATATTATAAATCCTAATGACGTGAGGGGTTTAAATCAAACGACACTGACTCTTCGCCTGATAAGGAGCGAGATATGTTACAGGTGTGTCCGGATCGTCTTTATGCAACTTTTAGCATTAACAACGAAAAGGGGACAAATTTCCTCTTAATTTATCCCTCACACGCAATGAAAGAATATGAGTGACAGGTGCCACCGGACCGTTATCCTGCAACTGTTGGCAACAAACAAAAATAACTCTTCAGATGTGGAACGTCAAAACCATGAACAGGTGTGGAAAACTGAAAAACGTGAAGCAGGAGATGACTAGATTGAACATAAATATTTTAAGCATATGTGAGTTGTGGTGCAGTGGATATCGACTCAGAACAAGAAATCGGGGAGCCGAGTTCAAATTCCAGTTGAATTTCTTGCATTCACTTACGCGCAAATACCACTGGGGAAGGTATTAATACGTCACTTCCCTCTAGTTATGGGTTAAATAATAGGACAGATTGGGTTCTGTAGCCTTGGATGGAAACCAATCTACCGCAGAAAGCAATGGTAACCTACTGCAGGATAATCTTCTGCCCAGTCAGTCATGTCTCTTTCGAGACATGATCGCCTAAGCGTTTATCACGTATGCCACTTAACTGATTGACTGAGACGAGATGGTCAAATAATTGAGACTTCATCAGTGACGACCACAGAATTATATAAGCAGAAGGTAACAATGATGGAAAAGGAAATGGCGTTATACTGGACATAAGGAAATTCTTTATGGGATATTACCAGATCTCTGGAAGAATTTCTG
>JBBBDQ010000807.1:357500-405000 GCA_037127315.1 Ascarosepion bandense | reverse complement strand
GCCGTACCAACACACCAAAAAATTGTTGTAGGCACAAGTATAAATGCCTGAAAAAAGAAAATGTACGGAAAAACAGATTCTTCAAACAGAGCAAGGTTTTTGATGTAAGGCTCCGTGCAGAATCTGAAGTTCTCACCAAAAAACTGTTTTCTTTTTCTTATCAGAAAAATCAGAGCGCGTTTTCCGAGCTTCCGTACATTCGTAATCACCATAAAACTCATTCAACACTTTCAGATCCCTCTGTACTTATTTCAGGATGACACCCAAACGCATTGAAATTTTAGTATTGGAACTTAGGGCGCTAATACCAAACAGTACAGCATACCGTTCAAAATTTCTGACGGAGTGAATTGTGTTTCTTTTGTTTTTGTTTTTGTTTTTGTTTTGTTTTGTCTTTTTTGTTTTTTTCTTTTTCTCATAGACCGTGCCTAACTGACTGTAATATACTGTGCAGTTGACAAACGCACATATTAAATTAGAATTGTAGAATAGCAACAATTTATCCATTGCACTATATATATATATATATATATATATATATATATATATATATATATATATATATATATATATATATATTAGTAGTAGGCCTCCGTCGGTCCGAGTTGGCCATAGGTAGCATCCTAGTTGTCTGCGTGGCTGGAATATCGGCACCTGTGATTGTAGAAACCGATGCGAGAGTGACACTCTCTGTTGCAAAGGCTGCATTTATGTTTTTTCTTGTCTACCAGAGGTGTCATTTTGCTTTCCGCGAACCCGCCTCTCTATAGCAATTTCTATTAGCTGCTCCTCCCCTTAATTTTGAGGGTTCTTCTCTATTTAGACCGGTTGACTGCTACAGTATCCCATGACTCCCTGTTGATGCCCACAGCCTTCATGTCACGTTTTACGATGCTACAGTACCGCAGCTGTGACCGTTCATTGGATTTTCTTCCAGAGGCCAGCTCTCTATACAGGAGGTCGTTTGGAATGCAGTAGACATGGCCTAGCCAGCAGAGTTTGCGCTGTTTAAGTAGTATGAACATGATGGGCAAATTCACGCGAGAGAGGACCTTAGTGTTGGGCACTTTGTCTTGCCATGAGATTCCCAATATGCGTCGGATACTTCTCACGTGGAAGGTTTTTCAGTCGCCTCTCTGGCCTGGCTTACTCGTCCATGTCTCACTGCCGTACAGCAATGTGCTGATGGCACAGGCGTTATACACTGCTATCTTTGTCTTCACTGTCAGCTTGGAGTTGGTTTAAACACGTGTTGTGATGCGCATAAGCGTTGAGAGTTACCTTCCAAATTCTCATGCCTAGCTCTATGTCCAGGGAGAGGTTGTCTGTGATGGTAGAGCTAAGGTAGGTAAACTGATGGACCGCATCCAGTTCATAGTCAATGATGGTGATAACCGGTGGTGCTGCGTTACCTTGACCCAGGACGCTTGTTTTTTTTTTGTTTTTTGTTTTTTTGTTGTTGTTGTTTTTTATGCTAATGGTCAGCCCAAAGTCTCTGCAGACCCGAGAGAAATAATCCCTCAGTTTGAAGTTCAGGCTGTGTGTGGGATGCTAATGCCGTACCATCAGCAAACAACATGTCTCTGATAAGGACTTTTCATATTTTAGTTCTAGCTCTGAGACGGGCGAACTTGAAAAGCCTGCCATCTGATCTCGTATGCAGATAAATTCCCTTCCATTATGTGCCGAATGGGTTCTTCAGAAGTAACGAAAAAAGATTCCGAAGAGAGTAGGGGCGAGGACTTACCCTGTATGACCCCGATGCAAATTCTGAAGGGGTCCAAAGTGTTGCAGTACCCCGCATATTGTTATGGAAAAACTCAGTCAAGCTCTGCTTTAGTGGACAGCCAAATTTCGACATGATTCTCAAGATGCCCTCCCTACTAGCGAGATCGAACGTCTTAATCAGATCGATGAAATCAACATACAGGGGCAAATGCTGTTCTCTGTACTTCTTTTGAAGTTGACGGAGCGAGATTATGTCTACAAATTGATCGTTCTGACCATAAGATGCGCTGCAATTCTGGGTCAACTTGTTCGGCAAGTTTCTGCAGATGGAACAAGATAACATGATAACCCAATCAAATACTGTTCCTACGACGCAGAGTAGAGAAATGCCTCTGTAATTTTTGCAGTCGCTTCGTTCGCATTTGTTCATGTAGAGAGTGATGATCGTAGCGTCCTTCATATTCTGTGGTACAACCATTTCTTTCCAGAACTAGCAGAGGACTTCGTGGAGAGGAAGCGGTAGGATAGTCTTGCAGTGCTTGATAAAATCACTTCCTGGAGTTTTGCCTGTGGCCAAGTTAATGATTGCCTCGCTGAGTTCCTCTATTGTCGGCTTAGTGTCAAGCATTTTCACGACAGGTAAGCACTCAATGCCCTCAAGGGCTGCAGTCGTTACAACATTCTGTTGAGAGTAGAGGTTGAAATGTTGTCCCATCCATCTCTCCAACTGTTGCCTTTTGTCTGTGATGACAGACCAGAGGTGGATTTAAAGGAAGCTGCCTTGTTCTGCACTGGTCCCATTACTGTCTTGATATCATCATGCATTCCTTTGATATTCCCTGTGATTGCTGGTTTGAATTTTTTTGCTGAGCTCTGTCCAGTACTCGTTACAGCAGCGTCTGGTAGTCTGCTGATCTTTGCTTCTAGCTGTCTGAAGAATCTGTAGGTTTTTCACGTTGCTAGATCGGCGCGTTTGGCTTTAATGACAGGAGTCATCTCATTGAACTTTGACTAAAATCAGTCATGTGACTTCGAGGTATTTCTTTCAAAGGTGGCCAAGGCTGTGCGGTGCATGGTGTCTCGTAAATTAGCCCACTTCTCTGTGACAATGTCCCCGATTTGTGAGGTTTTTAGTTCACTCTCAAATCTCCCAGCAAACTACTCCACAATGTTTAGTTGTCTAATAATGTAACCTGGCGGCTGGAGGTTGATCTTGCAGCACACTAGGGTATGGTCTGTGTCACAGTCCGCGCTGTGATAAGAGCGAGTGTGAAGAACGTTCTTAATGGCCGTTTGTCTGACAAGGATTAAATCCAACTGGTGCCAGTGCCATGAGAGTGAGTATCGCCAAGGACCTTGTGCTGGTTGTGGTATGTGCATAGCTCGAGTAGTCTCTGGTCCTTATTGTTCATCTTACCAATACCAAACTGTACAAGGCACGAGGGCCACAAGTCGCGATCAGCACCCAATCTGGCATTGAAGTCACCCAGAAGAACAAACTCTTCCTTGTTTAGAATGCTGTTGATGATGGCTGCAAGCTTTTTGTATAAATCGTTCTTGGAATCCGGTGTGGCAGAGAGTGTCGAGCCATAAACGCTGACTAGAGTAATGGGGCCTGCTTTAGTGTTGAGGCGGAGAGCAAAAAGCCGCTCAGAACCGTTACTACCTGGTTCAACTATATTCAGGAAGCTGTTCCTAACTGCGAATTCCACATAGTGTTGGCGAAGTTTGTTCGATCTCTTTCCATGTCAGAAGAACATGTATTCACTCTCTTTCAATGATCCTGAGTCTGCCAGACGTGTTTCCCGTTGTGTGGCAATGTCCACATGAAGACTCTTGAGTTCGTCATTGATAACTGCAGTCACTGATATCCTGGATGTTTTCAGATAGGCCAGTCAGCATAGTCTGGACGTTCCGACATCCCAGTTTTAAAGCTGGTTTCCTTTGAGATTTCTTGTTCCCTGGTGCACATTTTATGGTTCACTTAGTTGATGTTTCCTAATCTCCATGCATTCATTGAAGCAGGCAGACCGTTGTGGGACAACATTTTACTGACTGGTGGCTGCCCAGCTTGAAACGGGCAGTAGTGCAATCTTTTCACTTTGGTTTCTTTTTTTTCAGTTGGAGTATATAGATCTATCTATAGCCCAGTTCACTCCACCCACGTCTATCGAACAGGTTAAGAGGCTCATCCCTTGTTCCCTGTTTAGGATGTGGTTTCCAGCTTTTCTCTTTTCCAATCTTCTCATTTTGGTTTCTTTTTTTTCTTTTTTTCAATTGGAGTAGATAGATCTATATATCGCCCGGTTCACACTCCACCCACGTCTATTGAACAGGTTAAGAGGCTAATCCCTTGTTCCCTGTTTAGGATGTGGTTTCCGGCTTTCTCTTTTCCAATCTTCTCACTTTGGTTTCTTTTTTCTTTTTTTTCAATTGGAGTAGATAGATCTATCTATCGCCCGGTTCACACCACACCCACGTCTATTGAACAGGTGAAGTGGCTCATCCCTTGTTCCCTATTTAGGATGTGGTTTCCAGTTTTTCTCTTTTCCAATCTTTTCACTATTATGTAGCCCCCTGCACATCAGTGGCGTTACCGCCTTGCTCGGGGTGATACGATTAAAAAAGAAAAAAAAAGTGGTCCAGTGAGATTAGAGAATTTTTCCCACCGATGGTTAGGACCACTGGCGCTGATACACTACGCTAATCGAGCGGTAGCTTAAAACCGGTAACTGTCGATACCAGTGTTTAGTCATCTCGAAGGGCGTCATTTGAGAGTGTTATACCAAGGAGGCGCAGTGTGTTGCCCTCTAGGTGACTAGCGTCATCCATTCTAATAGTAGGCAGGAATGTTTCTCTGGAGTGTTTGTTAGTACATCAGCGGAAGTCATATTGTTTGTTAGAGAGATCGTTGTGAGATGTGAGATATCTTTCAACATTGATAATAGTCACGAATACCTTACCCAAATGAGGTAAGAGGCTATAGGGTGATAATTAGAGGGAACAGAGAGCTTCCCAGAGCTCTTAAAAGCAGGAACTACGGAAAAGGGCTTCCAAGAAGCAGAAAAGCAGGAAGAAGTGAGGCAATAGCAATAGAATTTAGTGAGGACTGGAGCCAGCTCAGAGGCATATTTCATTATGACGGTGCCTGTAATTTCATCACTTCCGCTTGCTTTATGAGAGTCAAGCTAAAAAATTATGTTAGAGACCAAGGATGGGGTTATATATACACTACCGGCCATAATTATTAGGCCACCCCAGTGTTTTAAAAAATCATGTATTTCAGATTACTTTATAGTATTTATCGCCAAGTGAGTAATTGTAAATGTAAATAGAATGGTTCTTTTGTTAATACTGCACAATAACATGTGCATCAAATGAATTCATAAAAATTTAATAATTACCTATATTGAAGATTCATCAATGAAAAAACGAAGAAAATTTAGAGTGATTTGCCTTGTACAATTTTTCAAAGTAATTATAACAAAAGAATAATTCTATTTCATTTAGAATTATCCACTAAAAATAGAATGAAATACATCATTTCTTTAAAAAAAAAAAAAACTTGGGTGGCCTAATAACTATGGTCGGTAGTGTATATATAATACTCATTTGAGCTTTAGGTTAGAAATCGGGTGGAGATTACTCCGGACGAGTCACTTGTGGTGTTGGGTGAGAATTTACAAGCAAAGCATTCGACCTTGTCTGCTGTGTATGTAAGGACTTCGAATTGATTGAATAGAGGTAGATTTGAGGATTTTCTGTTGTTCACTCGTCAAGCAAACTTGCAAGATGCTATGCGCTACTTTATTCTATCAACAAACAACATTTTAGCATCATCTAGGATACATTTATTATGAGCAGAGACAAAGCGGCGCCTATTGTGATCAGTAAAGGCAGAAGAACTGATTCCTGTGGGTGATTGCAAGCGAGCAAGCAGGAGAGAAAGAAAGAGCCGAAGGAGATTTAAGTCGAAATTTTCTAGCTCAGGTGAAAGTATCAATGTAAGCTTTCACCTAGGAAAAGATTTCAAAGGCACAGTCTTGAACAGGAGATTAAAACTTTGTTCCAAGAGACATTGCAAAGGAAATCACAGAACCAGTCCTAGTTTGCTCGTTGATAGCAGAAAGTAGTCTGCTAGTATGAGGTTACTGGATGTAGGGGAACTAGAAAGAGACATTTACTGACACTACTGCATGATAAGAATTACCAAGAGGGCAGAGCTGCATAACATGGCAAGAATCTCTTGATAAAAGTAAGGAAGAATTCTAAAAAAGAATAGTGTTCATTGTGATTACTAGGAAAACGCGTTGGGAAATCTACCAATTGCATGAGAGACTAAGTGATTGAGAAGTTCAGCGATCGGACTCAAGCTAGAACAGTGACAGAATTTTTTAGCCACTTTTAATGATGAGCATTGAATTTACCGAACACAAGTACATTAGCAAATATGTGCAAGGAAATAGATTTGTCTATATTGTCAGACATAATATCTAGAATGCAGCTAACAGGAAAGGGATCGGTAGAGAAAGAAGAGATAGCTTTTTTTTTAATCATTTCATCCCAAGCAAGGCATTCCACTGCCACTATTGCGAAGGGGGTTACGTAAAGGAAAGTGATGAGAAAGAGTGGTTAGTTATAGGAAATGTCGGAAGAAGGGTGGTAGACGGATGAGGATACAGAAGATGGGGGTTGGGTAGATGGGAAGAATGTTTGAGGGAATGGATGCGAGTTAGTGATAGATGTCTATTGACCTTACATTTAAATTCCTGGAGATTGTAGCTGTCGGGGAAGCAAGTGTATGGAAGGGAATTCCACAGGCGGGAAGTGCGAGAAATGAAGCTGTTAAAGTAGAAATTCAGGTTATATTTTATCTGTTTCACTGTAAAAGGGTGGGACTTAGTTGCTAATCTAGTATCTCTTGCAAATTCATACCTAGGGGGCACTACTGAACAAAGTTTATCGGAGCAGAAGCCGTGAAAGTATTTATAGAAGAGGCACAGGGAAGCCACATCACGCTGGTGAGAGAGTGACTGCAGCCGGGCTGCCAAGTCGGTATCGATGACATTATAGATTCTCCATTTTATTTTGTCAAGAGCCCCGAGGAGGATAGCAGGGGCACCCGACCAGAAGTGGCAGCAGTATTCAATACATGGGCGGATGGTAGATTTATAGATGTGAAGGATAGACTCGGGCGGGAAAAACTTCCAGGCCCTGCACAGAGAACCGACTTTCATAGCAGCGGATTTAGCAATGAATTCGATATAGTCATTCCACTTGAGGTCCGATGAGAGTGTGAAGCCAAGGAGGCGTACTGTTTTACTCTCAGGGAGGCAGGCCTGTTCCATGCTAATGAGTGGTAGGAGCGATTGTCTATGATGGTTAATTGATAGCAGCTTCGTTTTGGAAGCATTAAAATTTACGAGCCATTTCTTATCCCAGTCCACCACGGATTGGAGGTCCTTTTCAAGCTCGGCAGCGAGGTTCGCTTTATCGCCCACGAGTTTAGCAGAGACAGAAGGAGCCTCATGTAGAAGTGGACAGGAGATTCAAGAGAAATCTCCTTAGCCAGAGATAGATGTTCGCTCACATAAATAACCAGTCCATGCATGTGAGCATTGAAGTCCTTACTAAAGAGAAGATATTCAGGAATCGAAAAGTAAGAAGAGAATTGTAGGGTTTAACTTCTATCTAGAGAGCTAGGATATCGGTGCCTCTGATAGATATCAAGAGATAGTGATGGTTTTAGTTTGTTTTTTTATTTATTTACTTATTTTGTTCAGCTGGTTTAGTTCACATCTTTGATTATATGTTGTCATGGTTTAAAGTTATTTCGTAAGGAAAGCCATAGAGTAACTGTAGCAGTCAGTCATCAATAAAACATGCTTAGAAAGTGAACTGACGCAAACTCCAATATAAAGTGATCTTAGAGTTGCCCACAGGAAGCAGTTGCAGGGAAATCTATCCAGGCGTTACATGGCACTACAAGAAACCCGATATTATTCAACAGTTGATCAGAACAGCTCCTCAAAAGCATTACAAATTTACGAACTGTGTTAGCTATTTTTGGAAACTGTTATCGTTTCCTAACAAAGTTTTATGTCAACACAAGATAAAATCGTCACTGATGGTGGATGTTGTTGTGTTAACGTCCTTGTAACCTCTCTGAAGATAGCTCATGTGAGCCTAAAGCTTAGAACCAACTTTATAAAAATTATCCAAATGTTGGAGAATTTTTGTCTTTATTTTCACCTAAAATTAAAGCCAAAATACGATGTTTACAGCGGCTCATAATTCAACACATTAGACATTCAGTGTCTCTTATATTTAACAGCATATGTTTAGAAAATTACCTGCTGCCTCGATACACTATATATATATATATATATATATATATATATATATATAACATAGTGATTATTTAAAATAGCGCTAAATGCTCAATCCAAAGAACAGAATATACAGAGCCAACAACATAATAAAGAACGAAAGGTTCAACACTTACCTACTACCCAGGTTTCAATATATATGCCTCATCAGACTCTAAGGTGAGTCTGATAACACATATTTGGTTGAAACCTAGGCATCAAGTAAGTGGTGAACATTTTCTTCTTTAATATATATATACATCCGCAGACAGATCTCTTTCGCTGTATCACAGCTCATCAGTACGGTTCGGCATCCGATTGCTTTCAGCCAGGATTGAAAACCGACCGAATTGACATAAGTCGGCGACTCCTCTTCTGAGCACTCGGCAGAAGGTGGAAGACTTTTAGTGCGTGATATACCATATAACCACACGCCAGTAGCTAAGAGTGTTCTAATTCATTACTAAATGAATGATGCATAGATGCTACTGTTTTTTAAAGTCTACCATTCTTCCAGAGTCGTCAATCAGAGTGTGAGAGCGTAAATACTAAACAGTTATATAGATAGATAGATAGATAGATAGATAGATAGATAGATAGATAGATATGAAATAAATTCCGAATTCTGCATAGGTTGTATAGCTATTTCAGCGGGAAAAATTTAAAAATCATTTGATTTTATAAAAACAACACTTCCTTTTATTTTTGGAATATATATATATATATATATATATATATAGTCAGACAGATCTGTTTCGCTGTGCCACAGCTCATCAGTACGGTTACACTCCGATTGCCCCTTAACCCAGGAGTGAAACCCGACTGAATTGGTGATTCTACCTCTGGGCTATGGGCGTTCGGTAGAAGAAGGCAAACTTTTTAGCGTGTATATTATCATTATACGCGCCCAATAGCCAGAGTGCTCTAATTCATTTTACTGAATGACCGATGCTCAATCAGGGTGCGAGAACGGAAATAGTAAAATACCTTATCTTAACTCTTTTTTTTTCTTAATCTTGCACAAAAATGATGTCTCGTAAGACGCTAAATGAATACTGTATGAATTGTAAAATTCATGTCGAAAATATTTTCCCGTTTTCTCGATCTTTCATATACCTTGCAGACGTTATATGTTGAGTGACTTCAGTCATTGTCTGGATTAGCTTTTAATTCGTCATTTGCAAATTCTTTAGCTCCATTGCTGCGTTCTTTGTTTACCAGTCAATGATCTCATTCTTGAACTTAGCAAACCATTCAGGATACATACCGCTTCCAACCGAATAATCTCCATAGGCTACAACTATACTTGCTTCACTGATGATGTTGCCTTACGAGACTTGAAAAGGAACATATGTTGCTCGTCAAAAATTGTTCTTAACTTTTTTCTACAAGGAATGAATGAACAATCAATCCAAAACATTTAAAAGTGTTTTATTCAGTCTCTACTTTTTAAAATTTAGGACACTTGTAACTTTTTCGCATTTAATACATGCAGATAGATAGATAGATAGATAGATAGATAGATAGATAGATAGATATGAACAGACTGAGACTTGTTCTGCGTAATATTTACCAATAGACGAAAGTAATGACAAATTTCTTCAAAGATAGCACGTTCCGGGGTTCATTGTCTCTTGTTTATTTACGCCTATTGCTTGGTCAAGTCTCTGGTTTCGTCGATGGAATTCTTGGAGGAAAATATTCTAATTGTGCCACAAAGAAACTGATACCAATGTCTACATCTCAGGCTTCCCCATAGTATTTTAAATAATAATAATAATAATAATAATAATAAAAAAGAAGAAGAAGAAGATTGTAGAGAGGATGAAAAGAGGGAAAATGGTAAAAATATAAACTCTTGATATTGGTGGATTGAGAAAGAAAAATACTTGCAATTATCATCAGTGAGCCAAATACAGTATTAAGAAAAAGAAGAAGAAATAAAAGGAAAAGAAATGAAAGAAACGGGAGATAAAGAATATTAAAAATGGAGTAATTTTAATTGAAATGCATATATATATATATATATATATATATATATATATATATGGACACACACACAATGTAGCAGGCCCACCAGGCTACATATGTCATATGAGTTTTGCTGTTTATTGCATTTACATAATAATAATAATAATAATAATAATAATAATAATAATAATAATTAGCCTAGACCCTGCTGTAACAATAAAAGAATTGAAACCAGAAGAAGCTTATAAATACCTAGGTGTAAATGAGAGCGAAAACATTCACCATAAAAAAATGAAAGAAATAGTGCGTAAAGAGTACTATAGAAGGCTACGAATGATATTAAAAACTGAATTAAATTCACAGAATAGAGTTATGGCCATTAATAGCCTTGCAATCCCAGTTGTCCAATATAGCTTCAACATCTTAAACTGGACTCTAAACGACATCAGGCGAATGGATGCTAAAACAAGAAAGCTTCTTTCTAAGCATAGGATGCATCACCCAAAGGCTGATGTAGACCGTCTATACATACCCCGTAAAGAAGGTGGAAGGGGTCTTATTCAGCTGGAATTGTCATACAAGACAACAACTATTGGCTTACTAACATACATAGAAACAACAAAGGATTGGATGATACAATTAGTAAGGCAACATGAAGAAAGAAAGAAAAAATATTCAATAATAAAAGAAGGCAGTAAATACAAACAAGAATTACAGTTAGTAGATTCTGTAGAAAAGCAAAACAGTAGCCAAGAACCAACTATTGCGGCAAAAAATATGAAAATGAAAGCCAAAGATAAAGCTCTTGAAAAGATGAAACAGCGCTGGCAAGACAAACCTCTGCATGGCCAATATCCAGTACGTGCCAATAAATCCAATGTTGACAAAGTTAATACTCATCGATGGTTACGTGCATCTGGATTAAAGTCTGAAACTGAAGGATTTATACTTGCAGCACAAGACCAAAGTCTTTTCACGAGAAACTTTCAGGCAAATATTATGCATAATAATATGGATCCAAAATGCAGGTTCTGTGATAAACACCAAGAAACAATAGACCACCTAATCTCAGGCTGTTCTGTGCTTGCCCCAAACGAATATAAAAATCGCCACGATAGAGTTGGGCAATATTTACATTGGGCAATGTGCAAACATTATGGAAAAGCTGTAAACAAACACTGGTATGAACATCATCCAGCACCGGTTACAGAAATAGAAGATGTAACCATTCTATGGGATTACACCATCTACACAGACAGAAAAATTGAAGCAAACAGGCCAGACATTATTGTTAAAAACCAGAAGGAGAAAACTTGTCTATTAATTGATATGGCTTGTCCAGCGGATTGTAACATAGCAATCAAGGAATTTGAAAAACTGTCAAAATATAAAGACCTGGAAATTGAAATAGAAAAAATGTGGAAATTGAAAACAAGAGTTGTGCCAGTGATAGTAGGTGCACTTGGAATGATAAAAAATGGAACAAAACAACACATTGAAAGAATCCCTGGAAACCCCAGCTTAAGAGATATACAAAAAATTGTATTATTAAGTACAGCCCACACGCTAAGGAAAACGTTATCTATGTAATGCTGGGGATGATAGGGAGGATAGAAAAACATGAAATGGAGTCATAACAACACGCCACTACCTGCCTTAGGTCTCCCCGCAGACTTGGTTGGTAGTGAGACCAATGCAGAAATCTAAATATGATGAAAAATGACATAATAATGATAATAATAATAATAATAATAATAATAATAATAATGATAATAATAATAATAATAATAATATTAATAATAATAATAATAATAATAATAATAAAGTTTGGAATTTACTTTTAATTGGTTGCTTGGTTTATATTCTTTGTTCATTGTATTTTAATACTTTATCGTTAATTTGTCCAGTTACCTCCTTGGTCCCCTTTGCAAATCTCACCACCCTTTCCTCTCTTTCTTATTTCTTACCCATATTTCTGTCACCCAACAAGTGTGTGATTACAAGAATGTGCATGCATGTGTCTGTGTATTTTATGTGCGTTTATGTCTGTTTCCTTTCTTGTTTGTGTGACTGTGCCTGTGTGCACGTTTATATTTGTCTAGAACGATCTGTGGATTTTTTTATTGAATCTCTTTCGTTTTGTTTATTCATGTATATTTTTTTCTTAATGTCTATGTGCACACGCGTGAGTATGTGTGTTTGTGCATATGTTAATACGTGGGCGCAAGTGTCTGCGTGTGTGTGTTCACGTCAGTGCGGACTTTCGACATCTCGTCTTTTTTTCTTCTGCATTTTATTCTCGTATTAATTGATATTTCGTTTATTTCACCATTCCATTTTTTCTCTACCCATATACACTTTGTGTTTTTGTCATGCTTTTGCTCATATCTATCTATCTATCTATCTATCTATCTATCTATCTATCTATCTATCTATCTATCTATCTACCTATCTATCTATCTATCTAGCTATGTCAGTCTGTCTATCTATCTATCTATCTATCTATCTATCTATCTATCTATCTATCTATCTAAGTCTGTTCATGTCTATCTATCTATCTATCTATCTATTTATCTATCTATCTATCTCTATCTAAGTCTGTTCATATCTATCTATCTATCTATCTATCTATCTATCTATCTATCTATCTATCTATCTATCTGACTGTCTGTCTATCACTTACGCTTTCTTTATGCCAGTCCTTTCACTTTCTCCATAGCTCCTCTCCCCATTGCGCACCCATATCTATTTTTCTTTACTTTCACTCCCTCTCATCGATGGCATTCCACTCTTTCTTTATTCTCCTAATCTTTCTCTTGCTCTCATTTGACATTTGTTCCGTTCTTTCATACCTTCTCAGTTATTTTATCTCTCATTTTCTTTTAAATATCTATTCAGTCATCCTTTTTCCCGCTCTCCATCTCAACCCCCTCATTGTTCTGCCTTACCACTTTATTTTCCTTTTACTCTTTGCTCTCTTCCGAGTGGCCTCTGTTTTAATATGCACAATGCTTCTGTCCAAACACACATTTTGACAAGAATGGAAGTAAAGAATTTGTGTTATGTAAACAATGAAAACTTCCATCAACAAATAGAGTGCGTGCATGCCTATGTGCGAACGTTCTTTCTTTCTTTCTTTCTTTCTTTCTTTCGTTTCTTTCTTTCTTTCTTTTTTTTTCTTTCTTTCTTTCTTGTTCGTATTCTTTTCTTTATATGAACCATAAGAGTAAGCCTATTTATTTCCCATTTCCCTTAAAACTGAAGACAGAGATTCTATTAAAGGCATCTCTTGTAATATAAAATTGTCCCTGACTCGAAGAGCTGTCAAACCAACAAGTTAAATGTACATTTTATTTACATCTACACACGCACGCACATACACACGCACGCACACACACACACACACACATAAATATATATATATATATATATATATATATATATATGCGTTTGTCTTTGTGTGTGACATTTTACCATGTTTTTATGTTGTACTCACTTCTATTTACATAAATACTTTTGCATAAATGTATATACATGTTCCATCTACATAGGTATATATATATATATATATATATATATATATATATATGTTTTTTTGTGTGTATGTTTATTCATACAGACTTAAGAACATGTGTAAGTAATCATGAATGTGAGAGTTATTGTATTTAAGAAGAGGATAAATATGAATTCTTTTGTGTGTGTAAGAAAGAGAAACAATGAATGTGTGCGTGTTTTCACGTGTTGTGTTTGTTTTTATATAGGTGTATGAGCGCACGCATATGTGTGCACACCCGTGTGTGTGTGTGTGTGTGTGTGTGTGTGTGTGTGTGTGTGATGACTGGGACATCATTGTGTATCTTAAGTTCAGACTTTTCCATTTATTCAAGGTTACGAGCCAAAATTGTAGTTTCAGATTTTATTAAATTATCTGAATGATTTCTTCTCTCTTCCTATCTTTCCTTCACTCTCACTCTCTCTTTCTCTCTCTCTCTCTCTCTCTCTCTCTGTTCACATATATTTATATATGTATATACATACATACATAAATACATACATAAGCACACATTTACATATATTATAAACTTCATACACATATTTTATCTATCTATCTATCTATCTATCTATCTATCTATCTATCTATCTATCTATCTATCTCCTGTATGATTTTATTCTTATTTCTTTCTGTCTATTTATTTATCTCCCTCTGATCATCTCTCTCTTGACGATAGATAGATAGATAGATAGATAGATAGATAGATAGATAGATAGATAGATAGATATGAACAGACTGGCATAGATAGATAGATAGATAGATAGATAGATAGATAGATAGATAGATAGATAGATAGATAGATAGATAGATTTTATTGTATTAGTTGTATTAGTTTATTGTGTTAGTACAGAAATTGGTGTTTTTCAATAGTTTACTGATGGAAAGGTATTTTAGGCAAGCTAATTTTTTGTTATAAAGTAGTTGATATCAAGGTATGGAGAAACTTGTCACTTAGATGAGCGGCGTTATTTCTGTCCTTTCGACTTCGAAGTTTCGTGATAGAATTATTGTTTTCAATCTTCAGGGTCATTTAGTTTTCTTTTTTCATAAACTTTAAATTCGGTATGGAAATAACAGCAGTCAGCTAAGTGACAAGTTTCTCCACTTTAATTATATATATATATATATATATATATATATATATATACTTTGTTCATATCTATTATCAATTTGAAACTGTATTTGCTAACAGATAAATATGACGTACTATTAGTAATTTCGGTATGGGTTACTAAAAATATTTTAACGAATTACTATACTTATTACAGACTTACAATAAATGGGGTTGATTAATGACTATAAAAAAACATTCGCCCACTGTATATGTAATAAATTTTATATTAATGTTAGATTCCTCTGATTGTCGCTACTTGTCATGATAAAGGAGCATGTACTGTCTAATGTCTCTGAGAATGATGCTATCGGGAGTTCTAAACACGTAACAAGGTCACTCTAAGCGGCAGTGTTAAAAACGAAAACTCAGGTTATGTTCGGCCAGCCCCAATGGCCCCCAACGTTCCCAAGGTTGTAACAAGCGGATGATCATTACAAGAGATCTCAATGGTTGAATCAACGGATGAAAATAGCTACATGTTACAGAAGGCACGACTCGAAAATATAAAAGATCAGTGGCAGTCGTTTGCAGTTTCGTAACTAGATTCTGCATGCTTCATTGTATATGTGTCACAGAGGAAGGTCATGAAATTAAATCTGCGGTTCACTTCCTGGAAAGTTAGGTTCCACCTTATACAAATTCACATCACTGGCACTTTTTTCTATTCTGATCTTCTTTCAACTAAAACTAACACTTGCAAAGCCAAATGACGATAGGGAATTGATAGTCGGAGCAAGTTTTGATGAAACTGGAAGCTTCTCGTTCTGAACCTTCACATTGAGGGTGAAAGTAGTCATCAACATCATCATCCTAACGGAAGCGATCAGCAAAGAAACAAAAATTAGTGAATACGAGTTAAAGCCGACAATGTCGAATATCAGAATATTCATGCTTTAAAGGAAAGAGGAATATTCTCTTAATTCTTATCTGTTATTGGGCCTTTACAGCTATATCTTAAACTATATTTTAATTTTCAATTATTAAATTATGTAGTAATTTTGCTGTAGAATCAGTTTATTACTTAATAACAATAGAGAACCAATCACAAATTTTTATGCCAAATATAACTTACATTTATAATAGTTTATATATATCGTATAAACAGTAACATTTTTTAATATCGTCACTCCAAGTAAAGCAATAAATCCTCCAAGTTAAAATGAGTTGCTGAGAATGAAAGCACCAGATAAAATCAGAGCAGAACATATTTAAACGGACTGAAGTCGAAGACTGACGTTGAATTTAATTTTTTAAAGATCGTAGTTAACAGGAAATCAGGATTCTGCAAGAGAGTTCCACCATCGAGAAGTGAGGGAGAAGAATCTATTAAAATAAGATTTACGGTTACAACTACCAATTTCAACAACAGAATTATGAAACCTAACTGCCAAACTAGTGCTGAACTTACGTTCATGAAGTCAATGTACCAAAGAAGAATCTCATCCAAACACTCACCATGAAAACACATATGGAAAACTCAGAGGGCAGCTATGTTAAGACGGTGGGAATATGACTGAAGCAGAGATGTCAAGTCAAGACCGACAACGTTGCACATTCTTCTTTGAATTTTTTCAAGAATTCATTTTTGTTAAGTCTTAATATTATTGCTTTTTATGTAAGTTTTTCACATATTTTCCAGTTATACCTATGTAGTAATTTTGAAGGTCCATTTCATTATTTAATAACAAGAGACACCCGACAAATTTATACTTAGTTAAATCTGATATTAATAAAAGTTTACCTATGACAACAAAAATGACATCATAATTTGTTAATTGCCTACTATTATTGATATAATATATGAATCCTTAAATATATTTTTCAACTATTATATTAATATGTAGTAATTCTAGGGAGGAATCAGTTTTTCATCCACTTTTTTGTATAGTACAATGTGCGTTCTGGTGCACTGGATATCGATTCGGAACGACAAATCGGGAATCCGAGTTCGAATTCCAGTTGAATTCTTTGTATTCAGTTACGCACAAATACCCTTGGGAAAGGTATTAATCCGTCTCTTCCCTACAGTTATGGGTTAAATAACCAGTCTACCGTAGAAAGCAATGGTAACCCACTGAGGAATAATCTTCTGACCAGTCAGTCATGTTTCGAAAGAGACATGATCGCCCAAAGCGTGTATGACGTATAACACTTAACTGACTGACAATCTTGTAATAGTATAGTTTAACCTTATCGTAAATAACGATGGTATATTATTTTATCTTCTTTATTGTTGGTATGTACTCATATTAAAATTTAGATATTTTTCAGCTTTTATATTTACTCTTAATAAATCATGTAGATAACTTTATGCTTAACAAAATTCAAACCACATTTTATGTCCAGTAGGATTTTATATAATAATAGTTTACCTCAACATATTTTAGATTGAAGACATTTTCCCGTTAATCTGCAATACATTTTTCTAATAATTATAGTAATATAGAATAATTTATTAGTTGATAACAACAGAAACTGGAATCACGAGAAAGGTATGAATCCATCTCTTCTCTCCTAGGTTTAGTTAAATAGTAAGGAAGACTGGCTCCTTTTGCATGGGGTCGCAACCGATGTAGGTGAAGGCCAAATCTAAATTCAAAACCTTCAACTATACATTAAATAAATTCACCAACCCACAATTAGCCAATCAAGGAGTGGGAAGAACCAGGACCAATCGAAAACTGTCCCACTGTTCATTAAAACTTCATATTGATATTTGTTAACCCATGGCATTAAAAGTGATGACAATTTTGTTTTCCACATGTGTTTTTAAATATATATGATTGAATGGTTTTGTTTTTACAGCTTATCAAATTTTTGCAGGCAATTAAAACCAGAAAATAGATTTTTAGATTGTAAGAATCTTTTAGGGATAATAATGATTTACTAATACAAGCCCTACTAATTAACCCATAGCTGGAGGGAAGAGACCCTGGTTCTCAATTTAGGGGCGTTATCTATTACACCACGTACACTTTCATTATCTCAGCGCGGAATTCCTATGCAGTCACCCATATAGGTAATAAATAAATTCCATGTTGCTTAACTTCAATAGTCGTACAAAAACTAGTATTCCAACGTGATATCTTTAAATATATAAACTATGGTAAAACGATATATAAAATTTTATATGTCAAGAACGATTTTATGAAAATCTATAACAAAGTAGAAAATTTATTTTTCGTGTGACGATTTTGTCTTTCATCAGTTTAAAGTGAAGTTTCTGTTGATTGAAATTAAACATGTGCATGAAGAATAGGTCTCACTGAAATTTTATTTTATTTTAATATTTTAATATATATATTTTCATATAATTTCGCCATTTTAATTTAGTTTCTTTTTCTTTATTTTTTTATAAATGTTGTCTTTAAATATTCCACATTGTTTTAGTAGATCTACCAAAAATGATGAAATACTGTAAGAACCCGGACGTAAATTTACTATGGATGATCCAGCCATTGCACTACTTTCTATGAATTTTGGTTTTAATCAATTGCTTTTTTTTCCATTAAAGTGACATTTTTAAATCAGATTTATGCTCAGATTCATTACGATAAACAACTAATTCATTGAATGTATTGCTTTGTAAAGTATCCATTTTGTGTTCATCTAATCTGGAAAACTTACAGACCAAACAATACTTGCTGTAGTGTAGAATGAGATAATACTGTTGTTGTTAACAGCTGCTTGATGAAAAAAATAATATTGTGACTGATTTTGTTTAGTAGCATATCAACCTCTATGGGTTATCTAATGCCAAAATCAAAATATTTTAGATTGTTGGCCATTTTGCTATGAAATGTATTGTTGGTATTTCTACGCTAAGCATGTATTTCTGGTGTTATACTATAAAAACGCATATTTATACTTTCATAATGTTTACCAATATACCAACTGCAAGTTGCAAAATCTAAAATAAAACAAGTAAAATAGTCAAATACTTGTGTTTTGACAGAGGATGGAAAATACGACACGGAGTTCCAAAGACACATTGGCGTGGCCAAAGACGCATTTCAGAAGCTAGCCCGAGTACTGAAAGACAGGAAAATCTCATTAGAAACAAAGAAAAGATTGCTAGATTGATACGTGATATCTGTCCTTCTGTATGGAAGCGAATGCTTGACGATCTCATCAACGATGAAGGAGAAGCTTGGGGCAGCAGAAATGTGGTTCTACAGAAGGATACTGAGGATACCATGGAGAGAGAACGTGTGCCACGATGAGATGTTGAAAAGAATGAAAACGATAACAAAACTGATAATAAATATCAGAAAGAGACAAATGAAATTCTTGGAACACGTAATGAGGAAGGAAGGCCTGGAGAACTTGATACTCACAGGTTGGATAAATGGAAGAAGAGACAGGGGAAAGCAGCGCGAGACGAACTTGTTAAGTCTGAGCAAATGGTTGACGGCACGGAGCTTTGTAAGAGATACTAAGAGAAAAATTACTGAGAGCGACAAAAGACAGAGCCAAGTGGAAGGCCATGATCGCCTACATCCTGAAGGGACAGGACAGATGAAGAAGAAGAATATTTCTTTTTTTTTTCTTTTTTTGTCCATAGCTAGTACCATAACAGGTGCTACCACTGTAGAGTAAGGTGGATAAGGGAACAACAGCCGTTCAGAGATAGTCCCACGCTTCTCAAAACCTCGGAGGTCTTGCTGTCTGCTGTAATTTATCATTATTTCCAGAACTAGTAATAATAATACAAAATTAATATTCATTAAAATGAGTAGCATTTGTTCGAATAAAATTAAATTAAAATTAAGTTTTTGTTTAGATTCAATTAATTCAGCAAATGATTTTTCGTTCAAACATTAACTTATAAAATCAATACTTTTTTCATTTTGTTTATATAAGTTTTTCTTGCTAATATTTCAGTAAAATTTAATTTTTTTAAAACTTCTTTTTAGTAAACACTTACCATGTTAGTATTTTTCTTAATGCATACACGCGTACACTTACATACTTATACGTGCACACATTTTCTCTCTCTCTCTCTCTCTCACACACACACACACACACACACATACACACACACACACAAAACATACTTAAATACACATTCGTACACACAAGCAATCAGAATCTAACATACGTAAATGCAATCAAACACATTTACGTATGTGTTCACGCACACATGTAGCTTTAATATGATACACACATTTATACATATATACACAAATAAACACACACGCATTTTCACATACACAAAAGACAAAATATAGATAAAAAAATAACACACATATATTAATTTAATTTTTACAGTGATATACACTTCATGAACAGTCACTATTAATATTATTGAATGAGTGAACAGAATACCAAAAAAAGTGACTCTGGGATACGCATATATGAAGCCCAATATACCTATGATGAAACACAGTCTGACAAGTGAATATCACAGTTAAATGTCTGCGACAGGGCTACAGATTTTGGTAAAAGCCGCAAATAACCTTACGAGCGTGGCCCACCTAAGAATATCTCCAAGCTGAATAACCAAGTCCTCTCAAATGTTCTCCGATTGAGAAAGCTCCGAAATCTCTATATATGACTTCTAAGTCATCATGGCCCTTGCATTTTTTCAGACTTAGAAATACTTTAGAAAATAATAATAATAATAATAATATTAATAATAATAATAATAATAATAATAATAATAATAATAAAGAAATAGAAATAGAAATAGAATAAATGTGGAAATTGAAAACAAGAGTTGTGCCAGTGATAGTAGGTGCACTTGGAATGATAAAAAAATGGAACAAAACAACACATTGAAAGAATCCCTGGAAACCCCAGCTTAAGAGATATACAAAAAATTGTCTTATTAAGTACAGCCCACAAACTAAGGAAAACTTTATCTATGTAATGCTGGGGATGATAGGGAAGATAGAAAAACATGAAATGGAGCCATAACAACACGCCACTACCTGCCTTAGGTCTCTCCCCGCAGACTTGGTTGGTAGTGAGACCAAAGCAGAAATCGAAATATGATGAAAAATGACATAATAATAATTTTACTCTTATAAATAATCATTATTATTATTATTATTATTATTATTATTATTATTATTATTATTTCATTTTTCATCATATTTCTATTTCTGCTTTGGTCGCACTACCAACCAAGTCCGCGGTGAGACATAAGGCAGGTCGAGGCGTGTTGTTATGGCTCCATTTCATGTTTTTTCTATCTTCCCCATCATCTTCTTCATCATCTAGCGTTACATAGACAAAGTCCTCCTTAGTGTGTAAGCTGTACTTAATAAGACAATTTTTTGTATATCTCTTAAGCTGGGGTTTCCAGGGATTCTTTCAATGTGTTGTTTTGTTCCAATTTTTATCATTCCAAGTGCACTTACTATCACTGGCACGACTCTTGTTTTCAATTTCCATATTTTTTCTATTTCAATTTCCAGGTCTTTATATTTTAACAGTTTTTCAAATTCCTTATCAATTAATAGACAAGTTTTTCTTTCTTGTTTTTAACAATAATTTGCTTCAATTTTTCTGTCTGTGTAGATGGTGTAATCACATAGAATGGTGACATCTGTTTCTGTAACCAGTGCTGTGTGATGTTCATACCGTGTGTTTGTTCCATAGTGTTTGCACATTGTTCAATGTAAATATTTCCCCACTCTATCGTGACGATTTTATATTCATTTTGGGCAAGTACAGAACATCCTGACATTAGATGGTTTATTGTTTCTTTGTGTTTATCACAAAACCTGCATTTTGGATCCATATTATTATGTATAATATTTGCCTGAAAGTTTCTAGTGAAAAGACTTTGGTCTTGCGCTGCAAGAATAAAGCCTTCAGTTTCAGACTTTAATCCAGATGCACGTAACCATCGATGAGTATTAACTTTATCAACATTGGATTTATTGGCATGTTCTGGATATTGGCCGTGCAGAGGTTTGTCTTGCGAGCGTTGTTTCATCTGTTCAAGAGCTTTATCTTTGGCTTTCATTTTCATATTTTTGCCACAATAGTTGGTTCTTGGCTTCTGTTTTACTGCCTTCTTTTATTATTGAATATTTTTTCTTTCTTTCTTCATGTTGCTTTACTAATTGTATAATCCAGTCCTTTGTTGTTTCTATGTATGTTAGTAAGCCGATAGTTGTTTTCGTGTATGACAATTCTAGCTGAATAAGACCTCTTCCACCTTCTTTACGGGGTATGTATAGACAGTCCACATCACCCTTTGCATAATGCATCTTATGCTTAGAAAGAAGCTTTCTTGTTTTAGAATCCATTCGCCTGGCGTCGTCTAGTTTAAGATGTTGAAACTATATTGGACAACTGGGATTGCAAGGCTATTATTTGCCATAATTCTGCTCTGAGAATTCAATTCAGTTTTTAATATCAGTCGTAGCTTCCATAACACTATTACTTTCATTTTTTATGGTGAATTTTTTCACTCTCATTTACACCTAGGTATTTCATAAGCTTCTTCTGATTTTAATTACTTTATTGTTACAGCAGGGTCTAAGCTAACTGAAGATATTTGTTGTAGTGATCCACGTAAAACTGTAGCTTTAGCATATTTATTCAAATTGAATTTCATTATTATTATTATTATGTCATTTTTCATCATATTTCGATTTCTGCTTTGGTCTCACTACCAACCAAGTCTGCGGGGAAACCAAAGGCAGGTAGTGGCATGTTGTTATGGCTCTATTTCATGTTTTTCCATCCTCCCTATCATCTCCAGCATCACATAGACAAAGTTTTCCTTAGTGTGTGGGCTGTACTTAATAAGACAATTTTTTGTATATCTCTTAAGCTGGGGTTTCCAGGGATTCTTTCAATGTGTTGTTTTGTTCCATTTTTTATCATTCCAAGTGCACCTACTATCACTGGCACAACTCTTGTTTTCAATTTCCACATTTTTCCTATTTCAATTTCCAGGTCTTTATATTTTGACAGTTTTTCAAATTCCTTGATTGCTATGTTACAATCCGCTGTACAAGCCATATCAATTAATAGACAAGTTTTCTCCTTCTGGTTTTTAACAATAATGTCTGGCCTGTTTGCTTCAATTTTTCTGTCTGTGTAGATGGTGTAATCCCATAGAATGGTTACATCTTCTATTTCTGTAACCGGTGCTGGGTGATGTTCATACCAGTGTTTGCCTACAGATTTTCCATAATGTTTGCATATTGCCCAATGTAAATATTGCCCAACTCTATCGTGGCGATTTTTATATTCATTTGGGGCAAGCACAGAACAGCCTGAGATTAGGTGGTCTGTTGTTTCTTGGTGTTTATCACAAGACCTGCATTCTGGATCCATATTATTATGCATAATATTTGCCTGAAAGTTTCTCGTGAAAAGACTTTGGTCTTGTGCTGCAAGAATAAAGCCTTCAGTTTCGGACTTTAATCCAGATGCACGTAACCATCGATGAGTATTAACTTTGTCAACATTAGATTTATTGGCACGTACTGGATATTGGCCATGCAGAGGTTTGTCTTGCCAGCGCTGTTTCATCTGTTCAAGAGATTTGTCTTTGGCTTTCATTTTCATATTCTTTGCCGCAATAGTCGGCTCTTGGCTTCCGTTCTGCTTTTCTACAGAATTTACTAACTGTAAATCTTGTTTATTATTATTATTATTATTATTATTATTATTATTAAGTCGCTTTCATCATAATTCGATTTCTGCTATGATCAAACTACCTACCAAGTCCGTGGAAAGACCTAAGGCAGGTTGTAGTGGGTTGTTATGGCTTCATTTCATTTTTTCCGTCTCCCATAACATCACTAGCGTTACATGGACAAAGTTCTTCTAAGTGTGTGAGCTGTACTTAACAAGACGAGGTTTTGTTTATCATTTAAGCTGTGGTTTCCAGAGATTCTTTCAATGTGTTATTTTGTTTCATTTTTTTAACATTCTAACTACACATACTATCACTGGTATGATTCTTGTCACAATTTCCACATTCTTTTCTATTTCAATTTCCTGGTATTTGATAATTTTTGAAATTCATTATCCACCCACGTCTATTGAACAGGTGTAGATGCTCATCCTTTGTTCCCTGTTTAGGATGTGGTTTCCGGTTTTCTCTTTTCCAATCTTTTCACTTTCTTTTTTGCTTATTTTCGTTTTGTCTTTTTCCATTGGAGTAGATAGACTAAACTATCGCCCGGTTCACACTCCACCCACGTCTATTGAACAGGTGTAGAGGCTCATCTCTTGTTCCCTGTTTAGGATGTGGTTTCCGGTTTTCTCTTTTCCAATCTTTTCACTTTCTTTTTTGCTTATTTTCGTTTTGTTTTTTTCAATTGGAGTAGATAGACTGAACTATCACCCGGTTCACACTCTACCCACGTCTATTGAACAGGTGTAGAGGCTCATCCCTTGTTCCCTGTTTAGGATGTGGTTTCCGGCTTTCTCTTTTCCAATCTTTTCACTTGTTTTTTTGTTCATTTTTTTTTTAATTGGAGTAGATAGACTGAATTATCGCCCGGTTCACACTCCACCCACGTCTGTTGAACAGGTGTAGAGGCTCATCCCTTGTTCCCTGCTTAGGACATGGTTTCCGGCTTTCTCTTTTTTAATCTATTCACTCTTACGTAGCCCCCTGCACACCAGTGGCCTTACCGCCTTGAGGATGATGTGATTTTTAAAAAATCATAATAATAATAATAATAATAATTATTATTATTATTATTATTATTATTATTATTATTATTATTATTTCTACTACTACCATTCATTTCTGTTATATGCTCACTTCTTTCCGGTTTCCTACCAGAGAACTAAAGTCAGAAATGACATCAGAATATTTTCCACTGATCATTTAAAAATATATAAATAAAACAACCTAACAACACACATTTTTCATGGAGTACTGCTTGTCAATCTTTTATATTTATTTAAGGCATAGACTACAATGAATCCTTTTAATGAGTCTAACAGAATCTTTTCCAATTAAATCCAGGGTTTCAACCACAACTGAACTTCCTCATGTCTTATTTTTAAATGTTCACTTCAAGATCCTTTTTAGATTCCCAAAGCTACATTACAGTCAGCAGCATTATTATTAATAGTAGTAGTAATAGTCTAGTAGTAGTAGTAGTAGTAGTAGTAGTAGTTGTTGTAGTTGTTGTTGTTGTTGTAGTTGTTGTACTGTTAGTGGTTCAAGCTGTGAATGTTATAAATTTCGTACATGCTTCTGCTATTATAGATAAATTCGACAATGTCTGGTTCTAATTCTTCTCGCTGTTTTTATTATTCTCATTTAGCGATATGAATGTACTTAAAAAACAATTAGTTGCTTTCGCTCATTATGACCGACTATCTTAAAATAGTCTCTTCACATTCTTAATTACTATTCCGATGTATTGCATATAGTAGCATTATATAATATCAATTAGTTCTGCTATTTCCAGGAATTATATTTTTCTATGCACCTTTCCCAATCTTTTTTATAACAATTATATTTAAATTTCAATATTCATAGACACTTAAGAACAGGGATTATATGCGAGAAAAGGAATCTTCTTTATTATGAAATACACAAAATTATTTAGAGATATCGACGCTTGTGCCACACAAAAAGTATAACCCACGTATGTAAAAACAAGCAACGTAAAAAAAAAACTTCAAGGTTTTACTTGTCACAATTGCAAACTGGGATTCGAGCTGCTTCTATATTTTTGGAGAAGCTATATTAAAGTGGAAGTGTGTTGTGGTGCAGTGGATATCGGAACGAGAAATCGGGGAGCCGATTCAACTTCAGTTGAATTCCTTGCATTCATTTACGCGCAAATACCTTTGGGAAAGGTATTAATCCGTCTCTTTCCTCCATTTATGGATTAAATAACAAGATAGGTTGGGTTCTATAGACTTGGCTGGCAACCAGTCTACCGCAGAAAGTAATGGCAATCTACTGCGGGATAATCTTTGAGACATTATCGCTTAAGTGTGTATCACTTATGGCACTTAACTGACTGAGTGATATTAAAGTTTCTCAACAGGATTGATGCTATTATTATTATTATTATTATTATTATTAGTAGTAGTAGTAGTAGTAGTAGTAGTAGTAGTAGTAGTGCGCTTTACGTTTGCTTTGCCAATATGAGCTGTTTCCCCATGAAATAACCAGAGAGTTCCAGATTTTGTTTTTGTATAAAAGATGCAAAACAATGAGCTGCCATTCAATCAGAGATAAAATAAATACGGAATCGGGAAAACTCATGCAGAAAATGTGAAAAGTAATAATGACATTTTGCAATTCATATATTTTAGAGCTACCAGGAATTTGGTACACATATTTTTTTTTCTTTTGATATCATTCTTAAAAATCCACAAAACCTCTTCCGGTATATCACCACTGTTATATATTTCATTTATTATGTCTGTAATCTTCTCATAATTGAAATCATCTATTTCTACCAGCATCTCTATTATTAATAGAAATCCGTATTTATCATGCTGCTACGTTTACACTCAATTTGGCAAGTGTTGATTTCACTTCATATTTTAATATTTCTGGTATTTGAATATGTCCTTGTCTTACCACTTTTCTTTTCAGTCTTGAAAGAGTTTTGTGATATATTTCTTCCATCTCTTAAGTTTTTTTTTTATTTCTCTCATATCAGTGTCGCATTCTTGGCTTTTATGGATCCTCTTAATGAGCATATCTTCTTTTTTTTCTGTTAATTCTCTTAATCTTTTATGCATATGTACTTTTTCGCTAACGTTCCTTCCTTCTATTATTGCACTCTTTTGATTAAGCCACACTTTCGTTCACCAACATTTGTTCCAAATTTCTTTGTAAAACGTCCTATATTCCGTGACACAACATGGGATTGTTTGCTGTCTCTTTTTCATCATATCGATGAGTTCATGTCTTCGATTACTTTTTTCTTGTCTAGCGTTCTTTGAGAAGATCTTTTGGTGATATTAATAAAGCTTCTCTTAATGAATGACACTTAAAACGTTCATTCTCATTTATCTCACTGTATCTGCTTTTAAAGCTGTCCGTATATTGCCTCTTCAAATTCATGTCATCCAAGATTTCCTCGTGCTGTTATTTGGGTTTTGTGCTGGGCTTATTGAACTTATGTTGTTTCACTCTAAGCTTACGTGTCACTGGACGGTGGTAGTTCCCACAGCCAGTATTTCAGTGCGTTTTGTAGCGTAACATTGCTAAAAATTTGTTATTAGTTTTTCCTCTACTTAAATATATGCGTTGGATGTTTTAGAAATCAGGTATTGGTTACTGCCTGATCATTCGCTATGCACTCATCATTTGCTAAGTTCATTACGAGGACCAAGTTCAAATTTGACAACCATTTTACTCTCTCCCCCTTTACCTACTATGTCATTCAGGTCTCACGTGAGGATTGCAAATTCATGCAATTTGCATCGAGTCTTGCTGTTATCTAGCGTACAGTAAAACCTTTCAATTTCTTCTTCTGTACTTTGTGTTGTCGGTGTATATACAACTAAAATGGATATGTTAAAAGTCTTCCCATTCAGTTTTTTCTCCTAGAATTATATTAGATTTTTGATAGCATCCCAGAACACATTTCTTCATGTCTTGATATATATCCTACACTGGTCTTGTTTTTCAATGCGCATGTACTCTACGGGCCATAATTATTAGGCAATCCCAGTTTATTTTTAAAGAAATGATGTATTACATACTATTTTTAGTGGATAATTCTAAATGAAAATAGAATGGTTCTTTTGTTATTATTACTTTGCACAATTTTACAAGGCAAATAGCGACAATTTACCCATCGCACCCTGTAGATTGAAACTATGTATTTCATACTATTTTTAGTATTTATTGCCAAGTGGATAATTCTAAATGAAAATAGAATGGTTCTTTTGTTATTATTACTTTGCACAATTTTACAAGGCAAATAACGACAATTTACCCATCGCACCCTGTAGATTGAAACTATGTATTTCATACTATTTTTAGTATTTATTGCCAAGTGGATAATTCTAAATGAAAATAGAATGGTTCTTTTGTTATTATTACTTTGCACAATTTTACAAGGCAAATAGCGACAATTTACCCATCGCACCCTGTAGATTGAAACTATGTATTTCATACTATTTTTAGTATTTATTGCCAAGTGGATAATTCTAAATGAAAATAGAATGGTTCTTTTGTTATTATTACTTTGCACAATTTTACAAGGCAAATAGCGACAATTTACCCATCGCACCCTGTAGATTGAAACTATGTATTTCATACTATTTTTAGTATTTATTGCCAAGTGGATAATTCTAAATGAAAATAGAATGGTTCTTTTGTTATTATTACTTTGCACAATTTTACAAGGCAAGGAAGCAAAGATGAACTTGTTCGAATCACTCTAAATTTTCTTCATTCTGTCATTGATGAAACTGCAATATAGGTAATATTGAATATTTATAAATTCATTTTATGCATATATTATTATGCAGTATTAACAAAATAACCATTCTATTTTTATTTACAATTATTCACTTGGCAATAATTACTAAAAAATAGTAGGAAATACATGATTTTTTAAAACACTGTGGTGGCCTAATAATTATGTCCGGTAGTGTATATCCTCTCACTAATATCCCTTATTTGTCCACCTAATTTCACATACGCCTAATATATTAACATTCAATATTCATTTCCTGCTTTATATTCCTTAATTATTGCATTGATTTAGTGTTCTGATATATTAGTAGTATTCTTATATTACTTAATATTATTAGCATTAATGTTTACAGCAGTGGTTATCTTATTGAATTTTTATTATTATAATTACTATTAAGATATATTATTAGCAATAGAAGTAAAAATAGTTTTGGTTATATTATGTAATTAATATTATTGTCATTAATAGTAATAGTAGTAGTTATTTAATTTCATAATATTACCATTAATAGTAGTGGTTATGTTATGCAGTTCACATTTTTATCATTAATAGTAGTACTATATTAATAAACTGATTTTATTATCATTAATAGTGGTAGTAATAGAGCGTGATCCTTTTGTTATTGCTTTTTTTTTAATCATCTCACCCCAAGCAAGGCATTCCACTGCCACTATTGCGCATGGGGCTATATAGAGGAAGGTAAAGAGAAGGAGTGGTTAGACATAGGGAATATCAGGAGGAAAGTGACAGATGAGTAAGGATAGTGAGGATGAGGGTTAGGCAGATGGGAAGAGTGCTTGATAGAATGGGAGCAGGTTAGTGTGTTAGGTGGTGTCTATTGACGTTACATTTAAACTCCTGGAGATTGTAGCCGTCGGGGAAGCAATCGTTTGGAAGAGAATTCCACAGTCGGGAAGTGCGAGGAAAGAAACTGTTGGAGTAGAAGTTGCGGTTGCATTTTATCGGTTTCACTGTAAAAGGGTGGGATCTAGTTGCTAATCTAGTATCTCGTTCAAATTCGTATTTAGGGGGCACTAGTGATCTAAGTTCATCGGAGCAGAAGACGTGAAAGTATTTATAGAATTCTGTAGTAGTTGCAGTTTTTATTAAGATCATGACAGTTGTAATCATTTTTTGTTGTTATTTTCATAAACCTTAATAAGATTATTAACGGTATTCACAAAACCAATCTTTTCCTATTTATAAATAAATAGATGAATGCGTAAATAAGGCATTGAAATATAAAGACTGCTTTCTTTTCTTTTCTTAGAACATTTCATTTTACGTCTCATGATAAATGTGATATATTTTTGGAATTATTTTCATTGTAATGGTAACAAACAATGTTGTATGTGTTGTGTTTGTTTGGACAAGTGAAGGCAATATAGGATTGCTTCTGTCATTTAAAAAGCTATATCTTAACGTTTGTTTGTGTTTTTTTTTTATCTCATTCATTTAGGATACATTTGCTTACAATTCTATTTATTCCAAATCATGTTTGAAACAATTCAAATCGTTATTTACGGAACAAAAGTGTGTTTTTTTTTTGTTTGTCAGTATATTTCTCGTTCATTCTACTATTTCTTACAGTTGGTTTCATCTTTATCTTTCAATACGGTATTGCTTATTTTCTTACAGTTAATATATTTTAATTTTTAAAACTATTTTTGAATTCGTTGTCCTTGAATCCTTATTGATGAATTCTACAGTTAATGATCAGAAAGTTTACCCCGATGTGTAAAATGCGGTACTACAAGTAGATATTACTGAGTTGATATATGGATATTTTTTTTAGTTTTTATTAACTTCACACGTTAAATTTTAATATATTCATCTCGTTCTGTGTCGCGTCTTTTCGAGACGTGAGTGCGCATGGCTCTTTACAGCTTTCTATTCCATACGTGTCTGATCCCACTGCCTACCCCTGTCTCTTACCTTCAGTATGGCTTGCAAGGGTATAGTTTGTTGACAAAATTCGCCATAATTTATGGATAAAGCGCAGGGATCAGTTTATGAATTGATTGTAATAGATAATCAATCTCCCGAATGTATATTATATACCAACAACAGTCCATGATGGTCACACAGTATGGGATTGAAGTTAATGTTGACAACTTTCCTGGATATAGAGTATCTTCTTGGCATCTGTTGATCGTGTCCGTCATAGTATATGGATACAGAGTATCCTCGCCGCACGTAATCTGTTCAATGAAGCAACGTCAAAGACAATCACTCTCGAATCAGACACTCTCCAGAATCGGATTTGAACTCCAATACTCGAAAAAATATGGCCGCCTTTTCTACACTTCGCATTGAATATGGGTAGCTTCCTGATTGGTTAAGCCTTCTTTTGGTGGACTATAAAATGGGTTGACTAATGAGGGTCTGGATAGTATACAGTGGGCACAAAAAGTCCAACAAAGTTCTCTAATCCTTCCTTTCTTATTAATTGTCAGCTGCCTTTTTCTGAAGTTGGGAATAATTCTTTTTTCTGTAAACCTTTTGTTTAATATTTCCTCGTTACTTACTCGTTCTGTCTGGGGAATTAATGAATTAAACAAAATATCAATTAAAAGTTTCCTAAAAACTTACCATTTCTTAGTATTCTTGGTATGATGTTTCAGTCAGTTAAGTGTCATACGCGATACACGCTTTGGTCGATCGTGTCTTGAAAGAGACAATACTGACTGGGCAGTAAGTTGTCATTGCTTTCTGCTGTTAGACTGGTTGCCAGCCAAAGCTATAGAACCCAATCAGTCATGTTATTTAACCAATAACTGGAGGGAAGAGACGGATTAATATCTTTCTCAAGGGTATTTGATTAGTTAGCATAAATTCTTCACTGGAATATGGTTTCTTCCATGCATTTTTTTACGATCTTCAGGACTGTTCCAGATGTGTAGTTATGCATTCTATTATTATTTTGTCATTTTTAATCAAAATTCGATTTCTGCTATGATCACACTACCTACCAAGTCTGCGGAAAGATCTACGGCAGGTCGTGGTGTTTTGTTATGGCTACAACAACATCTTAACATCCCTAACGTTATATAGACAAAGTTCTCCTTAATGTGTGGGCTGTACTGAAGAGAATCCTTTGTATAGCTCTTAAGCTGGGGTTTCAATGTGTTATTTTCTTCCCTTTTTTTATCATTCCAAGTGCACCTACTATCGCTGGCACGATTGTTGTTTTCAGTTTCCACATTTTTTTCTATTTCAATTTCCAGGTCTTTATATTTTGACAGTTTTTTGAATTCTTTAGTTGCTATGTTACAATCCGCTAGACAAGCCATATCAATTAATAGGCAAGTTTTTTTCTTTTTGGTTTTTAGCAATAATGTCCGGCCTATTCGTTTCAGTTCTCCTGTTTGTGTAGATGGTGTAATCCCATAGAATGGTGACATCTTCTATTTCTGTAACCGATGCTGGGTGATGTTCATACCAGTGTTTCTTTTTACATATTTTCCATAGTGCTTGCACTTTGTGCAATGTAAATATTGCCCCACTCTATCGTGACGATTTTTATATTCATTTGGGACAAGTAAAAAACATCCTGAGATTAGATAGTCTAATGTTTCTTGGTATTTATCACAGAACTTGCATTTTGGATAAACATTATTATGTATAATATTTGCCTGAAATATCATTACTATTATTATTATTGTTGTTGTTGTTGTTAGTAGTAGTAGTAGTAGTAGTAGTAGTAGTAACAATATAAGAAATGCTAATGAAACTGTTAATGGTAGACTCAAGGAAAACCGAAAGGACTGTTTGACAATGTAGTAATAGAAAGGTAGTAAGTAAAAACTAACTACGTCACAGATAATTTTCATTTGTATATCTCATCTACAGAGTCTAGCTTATTCACCGTTTTTATGATGCAATTCAATTTGTTTGCAATGGATCACCATTACTACCAGTTATTTTTGTAGCATTTCCAAACTAATTTGCTTCATTCGTTTATATGACAGACGATTTCTGTAGTTATTTTCTTTGTGTGAGAGAGCAGCACACAAGCAAAGCGATAAACACATAAAACCCAGAGCAACTATCATAATACCCAATCCTATGACGGTACAAAAGGTACACGTATTCCAGGCTACTGTGCGCAATAAAATGACTATTTATGATAAAACCAGTGTATAACATTGCATTATATATATATATATATATATATATATATATATATATATATATATATATATATTAAAAAAGGATTAATTCAAAGATGTTGAAAGGCCATTTCGATATGAAGATCCCCACGGGGGACAACACATCACCTCAGCAACAGAAAAATCCTTTCAGAAACTATATATATATATTAATCATATCACCCCGAGCAAGGCGGTAACGTCACTGATGTGCAGAGGGCTACATAAGAGTAGAAAGATTAGAGGAGAGTGAACAGAAGGACGAACCAGTTAGAAAGGAGCAATAGAAGAATGGGAATACAGGTGTGATGACAGGTGCAAAGGTGGAGAGAAACGAAAGGATATACAGGGCGGTGTGGAAAGAACTAGGGTCAAGTAGTTAAGAGATGAGTATTGACCTTGCATTTAAATTTCTGTCGATTTGTTCCTTTATGAAATTTCCTAAATTACGGGTACAGCTATAACTTATTTTGATTGTATTCCCATTGAAAATTTTGTTTAGTTCTGAGCTTTTGAAAAGTGTTTATCGATCAGTTTAATATATATATATATATATATATATATATATATATATATATATATATATATATATATTACAGTTTGGGTAAAGAAGTTCACTTGGACGGTAATTGATTGAAAGTATTACAAAGTAACTCCCAAATCGTTTTCTTAACCTCAATCTTAAAATTTACAAATAGACCCCTCTACGCTTGGCCCTGTAGCTCTACACGATACTCACTCAGTTGTTTTGTTCCATTTTTTATCATTCCAAATGCACCTACTATCACTAGTACAACTCTTGTTTTCAATTTCCACATTTTTTTCTATTTCAATTTCCAGGTCTTTATATTTTGACAGTTTTTCAAATTCCTTGGTTGCTATGTTACAATCCGCTGGACAAGCCATATCAATTAATAGACAAGTTTTCTCTTTCTGGTTTTTAACAATAATGTCCGGCCTATTTGCTTCAATTTTTCTGTCTGTGTAGATGGTGTAATCACATAGAATGGTGACATCTATTTCTGTAATCGGTGCTGGGTGATGTTCATACCAGTGTTTGTTTACAGATTTGCCATAGTTATTGTTATTATTATTATTATTATTATTATTATTATTTTGGCATGAATGATGGCGATGCTGATGGTGATTGAATACTGGCTACAAACAGCAAACGAACAGGTTGAAAGATATCCAGACGATCAGATAATAAGATAATAATGGAACTCTTAACACAGGACGGTGATGATTCCCTGGACGCGGTAGTTGCTGGGAACAGCAATTGTATTGTCGGAGTGTGTAAATAGTGGCATCTGCCGATCCGGTCGCCTCGGAAGCTGGTATCCGTGTTTCAATCGTAAGGAGCTGGAGGCCTGGGCCGCACACGGAGAAAGCGGCGAATTGCAGTCCGCTGTCCTTCTATAATGTCTATTTTATTTTATACAACGAATATGGATTATTATTATTATTATGTCATTTTTCATCATATTTCGATTTCTGCTTTGGTCTCACTACCAACCAAGTCTGCGGGGAGACCTAAGGCAGGTAGTGGCGTGTTGTTATGGCTCCATTTCATGTTTTTCTATCTTCCCTATCATCTCCAGCATTACATAGATAAAGTTTTCCTTAGTGTGTGGGCTGTACTTAATAAGACAATTTTTTGTATATCTCTTAAGCTGGGGTTTCCAGGGATTCTTTCAATGTGTTGTTTTGTTCCATTTTTTATCATTCCAAGTGCACCTACTATCACTGGCACAACTCTTGTTTTTAATTTCCACATTTTTTCTATTTCAATTTCCAGGTCTTTATATTTTGACAGTTTTTCAAATTCCTTGATTGCTATGTTACAATCCGCTGGACAAGCCATATCAATTAATAGACAAGTTTTCTCCTTCTGGTTTTTAACAATAATGTCTGGCCTGTTTGCTTCAATTTTTCTGTCTGTGTAGATGGTGTAATCCCATAGAATGGTTACATCTTCTATTTCTGTAACCGGTGCTGGGTGATGTTCATACCAGTGTTTGCCTACAGCTTTCCCATAATGTTTGCATATTGCCCAATGTAAATATTGCCCAACTCTATCGTGGCGACTTTTATATTCATTTGGGGCAAGCACAGAACAGCCTGAGATTAGGTGGTCTATTGTTTCTTGGTGTTTATCACAAAACCTGCATTTTGGATCCATATTATTATGCATAATATTTGCCTGAAAGTTTCTCGTGAAAAGACTTTGGTCTTGTGCTGCAAGAATAAAGCCTTCAGTTTCAGACTTTAATCCAGATGCACGTAACCATCGATGAGTATTAACTTTGTCAACATTGGATTTATTGGCACGTACTGGATATTGGCCATGCAGAGGTTTGTCTTGCCAGCGCTGTTTCATCTGTTCAAGAGCTTTATCTTTGGCTTTCATTGTCATATTCTTTGCCGCAATAGCCGGCTCTTGGCTTCCGTTCTGCTTTTTTACAGAATCTACTAACTATAAATCTTGTTTGAATTTACTGCCTTCTTTTATTATTGAATATTTTTTCTTTCTTTCTTCATGTTGCCTTACTAATTGTATCATCCAATACTTTGTTGTTTCTATGTATGTTAGTAAGCCAATAGTTGTTGTCTTGTATGACAATTCCAGCTGAATAAGACCTCTTCCACCTTCTTTACGGGGTATGTATAGACGGTCTACATCAGCCTTTGGATGATGCATCTTATGCTTAGAAAGAAGCTTTCTTGTTTTAGCATCCATTCGCCTGATGTCGTTTAGAGTCCAGTTTAAGATGTTGAAGCTATATTGGACAACTGGGATTGCAAGGCTATTAATGGCCATAACTCTATTCTGTGAATTTAATTCAGTTTTTAATATCATTCGTAGCCTTCTATAGTACTCTTTACGCACTATTTCTTTCATTTTTTTATGGTGAATGTTTTCGCTCTCATTTACACCTAGGTATGTATAAGCTTCTTCTGGTTTCAATTCTTTTATTGTTACAGCAGGGTCTAGGCTAATTGAGGATGTTTCTTGTATTGATCCACGTAAAACTGTAGCTTTAGCACATTTATTCAAATTAAATTTCATTCCAATGTCTTCGCTGAAGCATTTTACAGTTTGCAGAAGACCTTCCAGCTCATTATCATTCTTAACATATAACTTTAAGTCATCCATGTAAAATAGATGGCTTATTTTCTTTTGTCCTATTTTATAACCACATTCTGTCTTATTAAGTTGACTGGTTAGTGCTATTAATGATATGCAGAATAGTAAGGGAGATAAAGAATCACCTTGAAATATACCTCTTTTGATGTTTATTTCATCAGACTTATAGGTTCCATTTATATGATTGAGGTAAAGGGTTGTTTTCCATATAGACATGCACTGTTTGATGAAATTGATGATGACGGGCGATATCTTGTATATATTTAAAGTCTTTAAAATCCAGTCATGTGGCACACTATCGAATGCCTTTCGATAATCTATCCAGGCTGTACTAAGATTTTTCTTTGTACTGTAGCAGTTTTCCAGGATCATTTTGTTAATCAGCAATTGGTCTTTACAACCATAACAGCCACGTTTGCACCCTTTTTGTTCAAGCGGTATCATGTCATTTCTTTCTAAGAATAAATATGTCTGTTTTGTTAAAATAGATGTTAATAGTTTATATGTTGTCGGAAGACATGTAATTGGTCTGTAGTTTTTCGGGTTGTTTGTGTCACCATTCTTGGGTAGAAGAAATGTAATTCCTTTGGTCATCCATGCAGGAATTTTAGTGGGATCGTCAACCATTTCTTGAAGTTCTTTGGCTAGTTTTTTATGTGCTGCATTTAAATAATATAGCCATTATTATTATTATTATTATTATTATTATTATTATTATTATTATTATTATTATTATTATTATTATTATTTCATTTTATTTCTGTTGTATACACATTTTCTTCGGTTTCTTGAAAAATCGAGACACAAGCTGTCTTTACTATTTTAGTAAAGTGAATTTAACAAACATTTAATGCCATTTTGCAATTATGCCAGGTTTTGGTCAGCCCCCTTCTACTGGTACGCTTGTTTTGGAAAAAATAAAGGCTACAGTGAATAAATTAAAAATGTTAGAATTATTCTAACGCAACGAACTGCACATTTCATTGCAGTTACTATAAATTCGACTTTTTGATTTACCCCTGAGGATGATTTTGGAGGCGATCGAAAGTACTAGGATAGGAAAAAATTACTACGCCTTCCCTTCCTGATAAATTTTATCTAAACGTCAAGAAACTCATTAGAGAACTAGAAAGAATCAGTACAAACATAAATAGACATATGTCTATATTATTCAATGAAACATGTTTGCATGAAGATATGTTGCCTAATATATATGTGTGGTGGGGAGAGAAAGTGAGAATGATAGAAAGAGAGTGATGAATATACTGAAATACATACATACATACATACATACATACATACATACATACATACATAGACAATTACATATTTTGTTATAAAAGTTGACGCAGTATTTAATTTTGATCAATGCGGATTACAATTTGGAGACATAATTGTTGGAATCCACCTTAAAACTTTTTCAATATTTAATGAAAAACAAGTTCCATTATTTTTACAGGGTGTACAGACATAATACGTTTTTCGAAACTGTTTTTCAAATAACTATAGACAATTAATGTATTTTTGATAGTATAAATCTCTCTGTAAATAAGCGTTATATACAAGTAAACACATATCACTAAACTAAATCTGCTAACATTTTCATTTGTTAATCATCTACATCGAGGCAAAATGTTCTATTGAAATCAAATGTATCTCCTAAGTAATCTACTCTCTCATTGACATACGCGTGTGAAAACACCGTAATGCACATATAAATAAACACACAGACACGCAAATACACACACACACACACACACACACACACACACACACACACACACACACACACACACACAGACACGCAAATACACACACACACACACACGCACACGCGCACACACACACACACACACAGATATATATATATATATATATATAAAACATATATTACTAAAAAGAAATTGTAAAAATAGTGAGAGCCAATTAACTCGGACTCTTGTATTTTCTAGAAGATAAAGGTATAACTAAGAGAAAATAGCGAAAAGGAAGAAGAACTTGACTTTTATAAAAGAGGTTACTATAGAATAAAAAATAAAGGAAACTTAAAAGAAGAAGAACAATGTGAAAAGTTAGAAAACAGTCATCTAGCTTTAGCAGAAAAAGATATTTTATCATTCCTAAAACATTTTAATGGCAAGAATATATGTTTATTATAGGAAAGGGTCGCCGATAAGAATCATAGCTGTCTTCTTAACAGCAACAAAAGAAAAACCCTAGACTTTTGAATGACATAGTTTATCTGATCCCGCACCAAAAAAACGGTGATGAATATATAAAAGAGTCATTAGGCTGACAGATTTGGTTCAGTGATTTGCACCTAATTTTTTTGCACTTAGCGAAGCCGTTTTGGAGATAACTCCTTTGATGCAGATCTCACCTTTGAATTGATCTCAAAGAAAGATCCTTTCAATGTTTGCATCGACTATCTACCATAAAAAAAAACAAGTTTCTTCAAATTTAACACCTTTATGAGTTTATCATTGGAGGTTAAAAGAAAGGTTATCATATTTTTTAATTCACCTCATATTCCGAAAATGCCATTAATTATTTGCTATAGGCAAAGGTTCCCAGAATGTTTGTTTTCACTCAAAATGTAGCACATATCTGTGTTATTACATTTATTTCTCGTTCATTGGTAAAAATATAAAGTACCTTAATTCAGCTGAATATCAAATTCTAATCTCTTTGAGATTTTTCACACATTTACCTATAGGTATATACAAACCTTTGATGAGTTTGTCACAACTGAAAGGCTTAATAGCAGAATATTTGGGCTCCGTATAACACCATGGTTCCTAATCCCGGGGTAAATTACCCCAGTGAGGTAATGAGCCCATATTTTGAGAGTAATAAATGTTTGGTTTGGAAAGAGGCAATCAGCTTATAATTTCACACTGTGTCCTTGGAATGAAGACCAAGAAACTACGCCCGAATACCCCTTTCAGTCACAAAACCAAGAATAAATAAACTGGCACAGCCACCCACGTCTATTGAACAGGTGTAGAGGCTCATCCCTTGTTTTCTGTTTAGAATGTGGTTTCCGGCATTCTCTTTTCCAATCTTTTCACTTTTATGTAGCCCTCTGCACATCAGTGGCGTTACCGCCTCGCTCGGGGTGATACGATTAAAAAAAAAATACAAGCTCAACACTCACATTAAGAATCACGGTTAGGTTACGGCAACTATACCTCTGATTATTATAAATTGGTACTATTGTATTGAATAATTTCCATTTACTTTGTCTGCTCTTGATGTGTGAAAATATAATTACTTCTTTTCCTATATTACGAGTATTTATTCATTGGGGTAATGAATAATAGTGAAATTGTATTTTGGGGTAATCGCAGCAAAATGGTAGGGAACGTATGAAACTGAAATTAAAATATTGATGACATTTAATCAAGCAGACGAAAAATTTTAAATAATCATCTAAATCAACTGTGTGATTTTATTTTATAACTGTGATCTTCCTTTAAAATTTGGAGGCACGTTCAAATAATGGATAGCGGCTCGGAGTGAGAAATCGGAGAGCCGAGTTCGATTTCCTGTTGAGTCCATTACATTCACTTACATGAAAATACCCTTGAGAAAGACATGAATCAATCTCTTCTCTCTTTTCTCAGCCATGAGTAAATGACAGGACAAATTGCGTCATTGGTTAGCAACGAGTCTAGAAGAATTATAACTAGAAAACCTTCATTTAGAGGTTGAATAGCCTCACTAATTCGCAACTGGTCAAGCGTTTGGAGTACAGTTGCATATGTGCGCTGTGGTACAATGGATATCGACTCTGAACGACAAATCGGGGAGCCGAGTTCGAATTTCAGTTGGATTCCTCGCATTCACTTACGCACAAATACCCTTGGGAAGGTATTAATCCGTCTTTTCCCTCCAGTTATGGGTTAAATAACAAGACAGATTGGGTTCGATAACTTTGGCTGTCAACCAGTCTACCGCAGAAAGCAATGGCAACCTACTGCGTGATAATCTTCTGCCCGGTCAATCATGTCTCATTCAAGACATGATCGTGCAAAGCGTCTATCACGTATGGCACTTAACTGACTGCATCCCTGAAAACATGGTCAATCAGGGACGGGTTCAAGAGGAGTGTCAAGGTTTTGGATTTGAATTTGGGGATCTTCTTTTTAACTTCTCATAAAAAGACGTAGTTGTTAAATTATAATGATATGGGGAGCACCAGTTAAAATGAATGCCATTTGGAAGTAAAATTTTTAAAAAAATTGTTTTTTAATGCAACCCTTTAGGTTATTAGTAGTAACTGTCGTAATGTATCCAGCTGAACGTTACCAAAATTACTAGCAAATACATAAATAAAAATTTAAAAACATATTTTACACGCAGTCAATTCATGAGAGCAGTACTTAGAAACAACATGGTTAATGAACAAGTTATTAAAGATTGTGGACAGAATATGTGAAAAAAATGCTGTTTAGTGATTATTGCTATAGAAGTAAACAAGACGTTGTGCATCATATATCGGATCCTAACTATGGAAAAAGACAAAAAGGTAGGAGGACACGAACTTTCACTGATTAATTCATAGATGCGCAAACACCAAAATCAGAAATAACGAACGAAAAATAGTTATGGATGATAGAAATGGTTACAAGTAAATGATTGAAGTTGATCGATTAAATAGAAACAAATCGATAAATGAAATGAAGACCCTTTATTCCACGGAGAAACGTCATGATTATTTATTAAACTTAGTTCAGCTTGGGACGAGGACACGCAGTAAGGATCAAACTACATACACAGTTATACTATTCAGCTACACGAGCATGCTAACTACAGCAACATAGCGAGATAAACTGCAGATACTTACAAAGCTTAATTTAAATCTAACACAAGATTTAACCATACAACTAGTCTAACTAGTTGGATAGTTTGTGCCTACGTAATTTAAAGTTGTGTTTGTTTTCATATATGGAGAGAAACTGCCAGTTTGTAAATAAAAAAAGCGAGCGGAGGGGACGGAATCTCAATCATAGTCTTAAAGAAATGTGCCCCCGAACTTTCCTCTGTACTTTCTAAGCTCAACAACTCCTGCCTATCTGCTTCCTGCTTTCCTGCCTGTTGGAAATCTTCCTCTGTAGTTCCTATATTTAAAAACACTGGAAAACCATCGGACCCCGCAAATTACCGACCTATCAGTCTTCTTCCGATCTTCGGCAAAGTGTTCGAAGCCATTATCAAGGCCGAGGTCGTTCAGCATCTCACGGCCCACGGGCTCCTCTCAGACAAACAGTATGGCTTCCGCTTCACCAGGTCTACTGCTGATATGCTAACGACCATCACCGAGCACATATATCAGGCACTCGATAGGAATGGTGAACCCCGAAACGTTACCTTGGATATCTCTAAAGCGTTCGGCAGAGTTTGGCATGCTGGACAATTGTTTGAACTAACCCAGTCATTCCTATCTAACCGCACATTGAAAGTGGTATTAAACGGACATACCACCCAGAACTACCATACGAACGCGGGTGTCCCTCAAGGCTCTATCCTAGGTCCCACGCTCTTTCTGATCTACATTAATGATCTCCCTGATACCATAAGATCCCAAGTAGGTATGTACGCCGATGACACCACAGTTTATTCTCGCCTCATAAAACAATCTGGTGCGGGCGATAAAGCTAACCTTGCTGCCGAGCTTGGAAAGGACCTCCAATCCGTAGTGAACTGGGGTAAGAAATGGCTCGTAAATTTTAATGCTTCTAAAACGAAGCTACTATCAATTAATCATCATAGACCTCCTATTAGCATGGACCAGGCTTTCCTCCCAGAGAGTAAAACACTACGCCTCCATGGTCTCACACTCTCAGCGGACCTCAAGTGGAATGACTATATCGAATCCATTGCTAAATCCGCTGCTATGAAAGTCGGTTCTCTGTGCAGGGCCCGGAGGTTTTTTCCGTCTGAATCTATCCTGCACATTTATAAATCTACCATCCGCCCGTGCGTTGAATACTGTTGCCATATCTGGTCGGGTGCCCCTGCTATTCTCCTTGGGCTTCTAGACAGTACAGCGGAGGGTCTGTAATGTGATCGATACCGACTTAGCAGACCGCCTGCAGTCTCTCTCTCACCGGCGCGACGTGGCTTCCCTGTGTCTCTTCTATAAATACTTTCACGGCTTCTGCTCCGATGAACTTAAATCACTGGTGCCCCCTAGGTTCGAATTTGCACGAGATACTAGATTAGCAACTAGATCCCACCCTTTTACAGTGAAACCGATAAAATGCAACCGCAACTTCTACTCCAATAGTTTCTTTTCTCGCACTTCCCGACTGTGGAATTCTCTTCCACATGACTGCTTCCCCGACGGCTACAATCTCCAGGAGTTTAAATGTAAGGTCAATAGACACCTCCTAACACACTAACTTCCATTCTTTCAAACACACTAACTTCCATTCTTTCAAACACTCTTCCCACCCACACACCCACCCACACAACTATCTATCACCCCCCTTCAGACATTTCCTATATCTAGCCACTCTTCCTATTTACCTCCCCTTATGTAGCCCCAAGCGCAATAGTGGCAGTGGAATGCCTTGCTTGAGGTGAAATGATTAAAAAAAAAAAATGTAATGTACCACAAGGCTCATTTAACGTGGCGGAATTTTTTGAATTGATAGGAATTGATTGAAATAATGCATATGTAAATATTTTTAACTAACGAAAATGAAAATCTTTTTAACTATTAGATGAAGACCTCGCAAATGCTGATGACTTTAATTTGTTCACACATTACACAGTATATTCATTTGTTGATGTCCGAGGAGCAAAAACTGGCCCTTCCATATCACTAAAGAGAAGTAATGATGGACTATATTAACTCCCTAGTAATCATTCCACAACAATATGTCATTTAAACATTGATTAAGAAATAATCTGGTGTCCTTTAAATATTTATGTGTGCTTTCAGTGAGTAATTATCTACCATTGTATTTCGCTAAAAATCATTCCGTAGTGTGGTGTTCTTCAAATATAAGTATTTCTAGTAAGTAATGACCCTCTGTAAAATGTTCTTATAAATCATTCTACAGTGTGATGATATTTACATATTTATATACATTTCCAATAAGTAATAATCTACGATACTATTTCGCAAGAAATCATACCACTTCATAATGATTTTAAATAGTTATGCTTGTTCACAGTAAACATGATAACAGCTAATGTTAAACAGATTTATTTTGTCTTAAAATATTGTTAGAATACATTATTTAATGTACAAACTTTACTATTTCGTTGACATATAAGCATTGATGTCATTGTAGTGCAGTGGATATCGACTCGGAACCACAAATCGGAGAGCCGAGTTCAAATTCAAGTTGAATTCCTTGCAATCACTTACGCACAAATACCCTTGATAAAGGTATAAATCTGTCTCTTTCCTCCAGTTATGGATTAAATAATAGGACAGATTGGGTTTGATAAACTTGGCTGACAACCAGTCTACCGCAGAAAGCAATGGAAACCTACCGCGGAATAATCTTCTGCCCAGTCATGTCTCTTTCGAGACATGATCACCCAAAGTGTGTATCACGTATGGCACTTAACTGACTGATATGCACTTTTAATAAGTAATGATGTACTATACTATTTCGCAAAAAAAAACATACCACTGCATAATGTCTTTTACATAGTTATGCTTGTTAACAGTAAACATGATAACAGCTGATGTTAAAATATTGTTATAATGTATTATTTGATGTGCAAACTTTGCTATTTCGTTGACATATAAGCATTGCTGTCAACATGCGATCAAATTATTCTAGAAAATTTTTATTCCCAAAGACAAGCAATTTTCTTTTTATTTAACTCATACAATCGTTTTTTATATATTTTATAAATTGTACAAATTCGACACTTTTTACAGAACCGTAAACCCTGCAGGTGAAATTCAGCGAGGTTATCCCCTGAGCTACATTTGAAGATCTAACAAGTGTGAAAGCGTAGATAAATATTCAGAAATAAGACGAGTCAGGCTACGCCATTGTTTGTAAAGTTTTGGGTTACTGTGACTTGAAGTAGCTTATCTTTTTTCTCCAGGCTTATGTCATATAACTAACCAGCCAATCAAAGACAACTTAGCGGATAACAAAATATTTGCAGAATAGCTTAATGTACTTGTATCCGGAGGTGAGGCATCGCAACACTGAAAGATAGACACGCTAAGCTGTAACTGGAAAGCCCTTCCTTCTAAGAAAAGAATACGAAGAATCTAGTTCCTTATCAATTTCGTAAGGACTCAATAATACGGATATTTCTGACCGGAATTTACTTTTGAGTCAAGAAGTATCTACTTATCTTTATATATCATATTCACAGTGAATTAATTTTTAAAAAGTCATATCCTTATGGCGGCTATATTTTGATATACATTGCGTGTATGAATGTTTTATTTTCGTATTGTTTGGGATAAAATGATTAAAATAATTTAACACCCAAGCAAGGCAATAATGCCACTAAAACGCAAAGTGTTGCTGGAAGTGAAAGTGAATGAGAAAACTTTAGGAGAAGAATGAATCGGAAACCCAATCCTAAGCAGGAAACAAGAGACAGACCATGTTCAAAAATGAGGAAGGAGTGTGAACATGACGATAAGCGATAAGGATCAGTGCATATATATAATTTTTTATAGGGATTATTATGCATATATGTATGTATGTATGTATGTATGTATGTATGTATGTATGCATGTATGTATGTGCTTGTATTTGTGTGTGTGTTTGTGTGTGTATTTGTGTATGTGTAGGTAGGTGGATGGTTATATGTGTTTCAGTATGTTCAAACGAATGAAAAAAGAAAAACCTCTGATTGAAGCGTTTCATTCGAAAAATTCTTCATAAAATAATTGTTGTTTAATAGAGTCAAATCTTATATACAAACAGTAATGAGAATTTGTGAATTTGAAGAAATACATAAAAACGCTAACCAGTTTGGTACAATTTTTGAGGTTTTCCAGTTCAAATGTAGATTTATGATTGTTCCATCAGATCTTAAAAATGCCTTTAGTAGACCTCAAATGTATTTTTCTTTGTCCCTCTATGTCATGTACCTATGGTTTATAAATAAACCCTTCTGTTTTACAAAGTCTGTTAAGTGGGGGCATTTGTTTTTCTCCCTACAGTTGCGTTCCGTGTTAATGATGTTATTTTGTATGTTATTATGTAGTTTCTGGCGTATTTTATGTAATTTTCTAAATTCCTAGTACAACTATAATTTATTTTGAGATTGAAAATTTTATATCATTCTGAGTTTTTGGGAAGTATTTGTTGATTAATTTAAAAATATTTGTCCTATTTTGGATTTATTTCTAAGTTAAACGATGGGTTGTACCAAGTAATGTTCAGATTTCTATTTTTATTTTTTATTTCTTTGTATGACTGAGGTTTATATTCAAAATTGTTCTTATGGCCAGATTCTTTTAAAGCATTTTATAATCTTTTTCTTTTTCATCAAAGATTGCTTTGCTGACAAATTTTTTGGTAGCCTGTGTTCTATTCTTTTATAGATGTGCTTCATTATATTAGTCGGATGGTTAGATCTTGTGTCTACGTATTTTAAAGTTGTGTTTGTTTTCATATATGGAGAGAAATTGCCTGTTTGTAACTAAAAAAGGCACATTTGATGTACCACAAAGCTCATTTAACGGAACCGAAATTTCTGAATTTATAGGAATACACATTCTAAGTAAGATTAATTAAATAATTCACATGGAAATCGTTTTAACTAATGAAAGTGAACATCTTTTTAACTATTAACTGAAAACCTCTAAAAACTGATGACTTTAATTTGGTCAAACATTATACAGTGTATTCATTTGTTGATGAACAGACTTCATATAACTTGTAAAAGATGTGGGTTGACAATCAGTTAAAAGATGTTATTATTTTTTAACCATCTTCACAGAAATTGTAAATGCCGCCTAAAATCTGTTGGAGGTAAGCTGTTTGAAATTTTTTCAGTAGTTTCCATAACTTAGCAGTATTTTAAATCATCACATCACTTTAGATGAAGAGATTAATGGACAAGGAGACGTGGCCTAGTGGATAAATGCATTGGATCCAGTGACTTGATCCAAAGAATTGAGATTTCAAATGATGACAGTATGAGCGAACAAAAACTTGTTTTGAGTTAAAGGGACATAACTAAGACATACGGAAGTAGCATGACTCATTGAACGAGAACAATATACCCTAGTGATCGAAATAAAGGTTTCAGTTAAAAATTTTAGTCACCTGAAGAAACGTAGTGAATATTACAATAAATTAATCTATAAATAAGGTTATTGGGATTTTCAAGTCACCTTATGTTTATGCTTAGACGAAAACTAGCGGTATACAATGCTAGTATTCTTTCAGTCATCTTACTGTGCTTGAGGCGTAAGTTTCCTATCGTATAAAACATACAGAACAGTCAGATTCCCATCAATATTCGCTCGAGAAATATCAAATATTTATTGATCTGACTACTTTCCAGACTTTCAATGGTCTCGCAATTATTGTGGAGACAATCATTTACCAATATTTACTAGGGTGAAAAGGTTTACTTGTAAGAGTTTGGAATAAACATTTACCAAAGGAAACATTCTCTAAGGAACTCTAACTCAATAAGCGACGGCAACGCAAACAAATAAAACAAAGATTCTTTTTCGCGTTCACTTTCTCTGTTTAGTCCATGTCATGATTCATTACAGGTAAATCCACAAAAACATAAAGACTGGCAAAATTTTTAGAGATGTTCTCTATCATCAAATATGCATCATTCGAACAAGGGAAAGAATTGCGCTTAAAGAAAGAGATTGTATTGACTCAGTTTTGATTCACTGAAATTTTAAAGAATATACCCAAGTCTTCTTATAAAAATTTAGATAAAAAAGCCACATTGCTTTTAAACATGTAAGAAATTAAACCTTTTGTTTTTAGATGTACTGCTAATGACCCGTGTCATCAGATAAGGAATTTTATTTCATAAGAACGAAATACATGTTACTAAAATGAAACTTAATTTACGTTTTAATTTACGTCTCAAACAATGTATGATATTTAATCTGTAAGAAGACAAGCTTAAATTATTCAAAAGCTGATTTCTATAACGATATAGTTTTAAAGATCAAGCCCTCACCCGAATAACCTGAATCACGTTTATTCTGACTAACGTAACTGTAAAATATATTTTTTGATGACAAGGGTTGATCAACGAAACACGTTAAAGTAGAATTTTTTAAAATTATCCTACGCATTTACTGTATATATATATATATATATATATATATATATATATATATATATATATATATATATTAAAGAAGGATTAATTCAAAGATGTTGAATGGCCATTTCGATATGAAGATCCCCACGGGGGATAACACACCACCTCAGATTACATGGAGCTCTCGTCCTGTATCATTTTTAATATTAAAATAAAATTTTTAATATTAATTAGGATCGGGTTTTTGGAATTTACCTTCCTGCTTTTTTCCCTTGGATTGAAGTATCTGAATTAAAATATATATATATATATATATATATATATATATATATATATATATATGAAATAAATTCCGAATTCTACATACGTCGTATAGCTATTTCAGCGAGAAAAATTTCGCTCTTCAGCAACCATCAAAACAAAACGTTTTATTACAAATAAGGTATAAAAATACATATACCGAAAGGAGCCCAGAAACATATCTATATACAGGAAGTTAAAAAAAAGTAGAGGGAAATTAAGAGAGAGAAATTTTTTTAATTTGTCGTCCAGACATAAAAACAGAGATACAGAGATATTAGAAGACGACTTTTAGATGACGCCTGCATTAAAGAAACTTTTTCTTTTCTTTTCCAATACACACATACACGAATATATATATATATATATATATATATATATATATAGTCTCTAATAATCCTATAAGCACACAACTAAATCCTCTACAGAAAACCAATGTAGTGTATCAATTTACATGCCCGTTCAGAGATTGTATCTCTGGTACTAATAATAAGACCACTACATATATTGGTTTTACTACAACCACACTTTC